>JASMMZ010000001.1:26350367-26553710 GCA_038502455.1 Anisogramma anomala | reverse complement strand
AGGCATGGCAGTGTGGCGGTATGCGGGGTAGCGGGGGCTGGCGGCGTAGCGGTAATGGAGGAGATTTCGCCCGACGAGGGCGGATTACTACTATTAATGGTAGTGGTGGTAAACGTAATAGTAGCTATAATGGCGGCGGCAGCGGTGCCGCCTTACCGCTTGCGCGTCAGACGGCGACTTGTAATTTGGTTTTTACGCGACATTTGTTTGGGTAAATAGATTAGTATATATATAGGCTAAATAACCTACATATTAAAGCGGTTTGGTTTACTTGGATAAACCAAAAGTTAAGGTAAAATGGGAACTTATATTAACTGGGACTATGCACCTTTGGAGAAAAAAAGGAAAGAAGTTTTACCTAAAGCGATAGCGATGTATCTTTTTATAATAACTTACCACGTGACCACATAATTACTTGGCCTAATCACCCCTACGTAATCACTACTACGTAACTATCCTTATTAAAAACAACGAAAGACGTTATTATCAACTATATCGCCTTTATTTGGCTACACTAACCAGGGCCGGCTTATAATCACTACCGTGGCTAGACTTTGCTAATCCTAGCCGAACTTGCTAATTTAGACCTTTTACGATTGATACGACAATAATACTATTACTATTGCGAATCTGGACCTTTTACAATTAATACTATAATAGCAATATTACAATTAAATTATAGGTACAGAGTATATAAAGAAGAAAGAAAAGATTACCTATATAAATATTACTATATACCTTTATAAATAGTATACATAGACTAAAGGGCAGTGCACTGTATTACAGGATGCACTCCTATAGGATGCACGATAACTTGTCATGTTGCCGGCTGCACTTTTGTAAGACGTAAAGTTCATTATATATAGATCGGTCTGGAATACTATTCCAGGCCGACGTCAATGCGTGGATTGGTCTAGAACGAGTATTTCAGAGTGATGCGCTCTGGATTCTTCTTCTAGAACTATCTTGACTTACTTTACTACAATACCAATCATCTTTTGATTACTCTTCTACTTACTTTGTTTCACGTGAACAAATACTTAGACCCTAACCAAAAAAAGCCATTAAAACACCGTTATTACTTACGCTACTCCTTATTCCCAAGTAATTTATATAATACATATAAATAACCGAAGCTTTCCTATAAATATTTGTACCAATAACGATTGAATATACAAATTTCAATTTCGAAATATTTAGGAAACGAAGATAAGGTTTTATAATTGTATAACCGTATTTGGATACCTATTTACAAGCCTTTTATTATTTCTTTAATTTCAATTACGTATAATTTACTTATTAATTACACGGATAGTAACATCATTATTATTATCCTTCTCAAAAAGTATTTTTAACCCGGTAAACATCGTGTAATCCGTTGCTTTTACCGAAATTACGTTGTTTATAGCCATAAAACCAATTAAATATACCATGGAAAAAGATTTTTTAAATTCCTTTCAGTTTCTAAACGGCTTTAAACCGAATCTTTTATTGATTTTAAAATCGACTTACCTTAAAAACGCACTGGCAACCCACTTTATCTTATAATTATTACAAATTGTTTGTATAAAACCATTATCCTCGAAGTTATAACCATCATAAACGTTAATGCTTATGAGAAGCGGTTTTGAAACTATTATTGGAGATATTACGGATTTCTTTATACGATTATTATTATTGAAAAGTTCAATTGGACCGATGGGTTTTAAAAATGACTTCATAATTTAACAGGGGTAAAATAACGTTTAAATACCGTTTTTTACTTCGAAACTAATGGTGTAATCAAACGTATTAATTAAAAGGTCACAATGTATTTACGTCTATTTATAGTTTATATACAGCTTAATCGGAGCCTTTCATTATTTATTTATTGATTAATATTAAATAAAAAGCATACAAATACTATAGGTCTTAGCTTATTTTTAATGATCCTTGACTTTTATATCGACTTTATATAAACGATATAACGTTTCCCTTTTTTTAGTTACAAAGTTACACGTAATAGCCAAAGATTTTGTTTAAAGTATTTGCGATATTATAAAGTTGATATAAGCCATAATATCAGTCATGTAATAACGTATAAAAAAATTCGCTAATAAACGACGATTCTCCTTGAAACGTTTTCGAAGCGGTAACAACGTCTAGCTTTTTCTTTAAAATCAGAATCTAAATACGCTCTTTCAAATATTAAGCTAATTTTATGACAAATATCGTATAATATATATAATCTATTTTTATATTATTTAACTTAATATTCCTAAAGGAAAATACCCTTCATTTTACGTAAAATAACTTCCTCAAATCGCTTTGAACCTGTTGCGTAAATAATAAACCCGCGACTTTTAACCAAAAGCTGTTAATATTATAAACGAAAACCAAAAAACAAAACCAACATATTTCGTTTAAAGTATTTTACAAATTTCTTTTAAAAAATCCATTAATCGACCGCCCCTAACGTAATAATCTATCGAAACGGCAGGTTTTACTTAAATAAATAGGTAATAATTACCTAATATAAAAATGGCTTTCAAACTTGTTTAATATTGTGATATTCGAGGGTGCCGAATTACATTAAAAATCAGCTTAATATACCGATTGGCTCCTACGTTTTACCCATAAACAGGTTTAAAACGTTATATTTTAAATTGCGAAACGACGTAAAAACTTTTATGTTGCGGGTACTTATTATAGATGTAACGTAACATTAAAGAAAAACCAAAACAATGAATAATTACTAAAATATATCTTTAAAGTTATCGTTCTCGTTTTTACTAAAAAACTCTTTCACTTTTTTCAACTGATTTACCAAATTTTACGTTAATATAATCCAGTTTACCATTAATACGTTCGGATCTTTCGAGAAGTTTTTTAATTGTCTAGAATCATACTACCTACCCTCGTATTAATTACGATTTTCATGCTCCCTTTTAATACGTAAACTTTATTAAAAACTACGTTCCTTATTCAGGTGTTATATGACCCGCAAACCGCTGGAACGAATAGGAGTGGCGGGTATAAAATCTGTCCCACTATAAGTATTGACCTTTCTTTACGTAACGCGCTAAACCATTATTACCTTTGTTATGACGATAACCTACGTTTACACTTTTTTACCTCTCGTTAACGCTTACAAAACTACTTACATACACTTCGATTTACATCGGCTTTAAACGTCGAACATCAAATAAACTTTGAACAATTTCTTCATAAACTCGTTTATATTAAAATTGAAGTATCAGATAGTATACGAATAATCGAAATCATACATTATAGTATAAAAAAAAAATCTGACGCCAATATCTAGCCGTTCTTCAACGATTTTTTTGCGGCTTTAAGAGTCTAATTTACTTGCCGTCTTTTAATTAAACTTCCGAAAATCGAATATTATACGTTATACGTATTTTGAATAAATTTACTTTTCATTCCCATTATGATATAATTTATATTTTGTGAGGCCGGAAATTATATGCTCATTACCAAGGATAAAAGAGCATCCACTTGAGGGAAACTTACATTTCTAATGACTTTGTTAACTTCTTTAACCAATTATGGATTAAGTTTTAAAAAGAAAGACAACGATAATGAAAAAAATGAAGGAAAATATGAAAGACTTATTATGTTTGAGGAATAATATTAGGCTTTTTTATGATACTAATAGTTATTTATGAAGAGAATATATTGCATTTATAAAGGAAGGTTTAAAAAACCATTTATAAGGCAGAAGGCACTGGAGCGCTTTTTACGTAATGCCCAATAGTTGGACCTAGAACCTTTTACACGATATTACAATATATTAAGTCGTTTCGAAACGGTCGTTTCGCACTTGTCACCTACTAATACCTTACCTTATATTCTACACAGCTGCGTAAGAAAAGGAGAGAGAACTAAGGGGGAAGATTCGAGGGGCGTTCAGGCGTATCATTTACGTTTAAATAACTACGCTTGTTTCCTTTGTGTTGACCGGTTTCCTGATTGATTAGTTAAAATACCTAATTTACTTCACGAAGGTCATAGATTCGATTACTAGCGTAACCCTTGATGAAGCGAAATTAAATGTAATTTTATTTAATATTTTTGTAAAAAGGGCTATACTTTGGGGTAATATCACAGGCTAATACCTAACTTATTTACGAGTAATAAAATACTGGTAATTTTTACGTTTTTACAACGCTTTAAAACCGTTTTAAAGCTGCATGGGAACACGCTTCCACACGTTACGTGACTGGGTTCCACCATCTTCCATAGCTCTATAACATCTTCTTTGCAGGGGTTTCTCTTCTATTATTCATCTAAGTTTATAGACAGAATCCGACCAACTTTGAGCGACAGCTCCGGCCTCAGTTCCTATACATACCTAATAATTGGTCGACTAGTAGCCAACCTTATTACTAACGAGGCACCGTTTGGGAGGGTTTATAGGCTTTCGTATATTTTTAAGTGGATATAATAGACTCAACTTATGTGATAATCATCTTCTCTAGCTGTAGGGACGCCTATATTAGTATCCGTTTTATTTACAGTTCCCAAAGCTATTTTTTGGTATTTAAGGCCTTTGTAACCATATTAAAGGTTCTTATTAGGGTGTTCTTTTTTGGATACTCTTTAAATCGTTAATTCAAAACGTACTGAATTGTTTCGGTAAAATTAACCTTTGTAATTTACAGGTTTTCGTTTCTAGCATTCCCTGTTAGAAATATTAATCCAAACCTCGTTTATCGGCTTATCGAGGTTTGAAATAATATTTTTGTTAATAGGCCTTTATCGTTACGACGTAGTTGATTCAAATCACTATAGTTGAAGTAACTGGTGCTGCATTGAAATTGGTTTTTGTTTAGTTGCAAGTTCTAAGTTTGGTAGATTGCTAGCCGGTCTGAACGCTAATTTGTATGACCAAAGACTTCGGCCTATGCTCTACTTTGAAGTGGGCACCTACTGCACTGCACTTGCAATGCAGTCCTACAAACTGCAGCTAATTTGCAGTCGGTACAATCAACGAAACTGACAGTTTAATTGAATTTACTTTATTGCATTTGACCGCTATTCTAACACTAGAAGCTTTTTGTTTTGTTCTTACACGATAGCATAGCCTTCTCTTAATTAGTAGCAACTACTAAAATCCCTCCTCAATCCACAAGCTAAAAACAAGCTAGATACCTGTCAAATCCGATTAATATGTACTGAAATTGACATAAATTACGGCTCCTTATAGCCCTTTCATTCCCTTCCTCCAAAACCTTCGTTCCATAACTCCCATATACAGGGTTTTCACTATAAACTTATACGTATTACCTACTTTACCATTTACATACCTTTTACTAGTAGGTTAACCTATTAACATTGTTAATAAACTCATTTCTTTTAATATTGTTACCCTGGAAATCTTTAAGTTTGCTAAGGCAACCCTATTTCTTCTAGTTATATACCGAGTGATCTACGTAGCCCTTAATTTGTACGATGAGCGTATTATCATTTATAAACCTTTTTGAGACGTTATTAAACGTGGTTTTAGTTATAACATTGGTGGAGTTAGTTATACCGTTAATTTATTGAAACCTATCGATTTCTAGGGATTAATATACCTTCCTTAAAGTTATTACATTTATTATTGAACGGTTTTTTTATCGTACCTAATTCTAATGGGTATTCATAAAATCTTCAGAAGTTTATATATGTTATTATAGGTATTGAGAGTAATATAAGCCTTTTAATAATAATCCTTAACGTATTGTTAGTCATTATACCCTAAACTCTTAAGGCGAATATATTTCGGATTTAGCATTTATATTTAATTAATATTCAATATACGAGACTTGCGGCACTTATAAATTTCCGTTGAAACCTTTTCATGTTAATGCATATTATAAAAAACATAATTTACGATATAAAGTTAATATTCCTAGTGTTTAAATAGTATTGCTTGCAGTGAAGTAGGTCAACTTTACTGTAAGTAAAGTTAACCGTACTGCAAGTGTATTGCTTTGTATGGAGACTTATCGTATTGGGTGTAAATCGAGTGCAGTACGCTGCACTTCACTCTAGGGCACGGGCTAAGCAATTGGCCATACAAATTATAGTGCAGAACGGCTAGCGGTCTTCTAAACCTAGAACAATACATACATCATCTGACCAATGTAATACTACTATTACTTTGAAGACTAATCGAATTGAAAACTTTGTAATATCTAAGACCTACCAACACTAATCAGTGCTTATTATGTTAAGCTCAGATAAGCTAACTAGAAGAAAAGGCTAGTTTCCGGTTACGTTTTTAGTCAAACGACCGCTGGGGTAGAGGAAAGATTCTTGCGAAGGGCCTCGACTGTTGTGTCGGGTTTTACGGCGGTAAGTAAAGAAGACTTTTAGGCTACGTTGGTTTTCACGGCAGCTTAGAGGTAGCGACGGTATCGTTATCGAAAACACCAAGAAATCTTCACTAAAAATCTTTCTTAAAGATGTTGAGATTGACTGTCAGAAGTCTCAAATTTTGGCAAGTTGGCAAACGGCCAAGTCAGTACTACTACGGGTGCTACTACTACAAGAAAAACGATTCAATCCCTACGCTAAATAACCACAACAAACAACCTTCGACCTTTACCACCACCAACGACCTTCGATCTTACCCTCCATACCAAACTTTTGCCTATACTTTACTCTTTTTCACTCCCCACGCCACTCCAATCGTTAAGTTAGCTACTCTAAGCGAAAACACCAAGTCACGCTGAAAAGGCCACGTTACGCGACCTTACGCCAAATCGCCAAGTTTTCACGCGATTTTATACCAAAACACCAAATCCCGCACCTTACAAGTCCTACATAAGACAAACCGTCAAAATAGCTCTAAGTTAAGAATACATGTAGAAAGTTAAAGCCTTCGGATTAATTTTTATCGAATATTACGACTAATGACTTTGGATTACGGATTTTAACGAAACCTTTACTAAAGCTTAATTAACTAATGACGTTAGCTAGTATATTATCGACGTGGACCTCGGCAACGAATACAGCCGTAGCGCCCGCGTTTTCCATTATCCGCTAGTTTTTCAGCTACTAGACTTTTGACATAGGGAAAAAAATACATCATACGGTTAAGAACAAGATAAAAAAGGAAATGACATGTCATGGGATTTACATTCCTGATAAAACACTAATAAGACTGGCGAAAACCTATTTTAAATTGGCCTAACAAAACGACTGCCCCCAAGACCCTGATCCTTAAAACATTTAAGGAAAATGAAAAGCCATTAAGGGATTTTAACGCCCATACACACGTTTTAGGGAACTCCCCCTTTACCTTCTTCAATTAAGTCAAGCCTTTTCATATACCGGCGATAAGGAAGTGATAAACTTGCTCGTCAGTGTAGTACCTCTATATAAAAGCGTGGAATATACCTTTGTCGGCGGTAGGGCACGTAAAGTAACAGTCGTTAACGTGGTCAAAGGTATTAACGTTGGTATTTCACACTATTTAATTAAACAAGATCGTCAGACCGTTTAAAACCTTTGAATATCGATCGACCCTTAGAAATTTAATGGACAAGACTTTTAAAAACTATCCCCCTTTATATTTGCTTACGCGCGAAAGCCTACTATAGGTCTTAATATAGGACTTCACCACTTGGTCCAAGCGACTGGTAATTTCCTTTAAGAGCGTGCTTCTAAATCTCTAAAGCTTAAATTATCCAGAAATACCATTTAAGGCTGGGATAACTATCTCGACCTTCCTCAAAAACTTGTCAAAATGATTCATATCAATTACAAACTTTCTACGGATTTTGCTAAGATCTAAGAAGATATAAAGAAGTATAACGGGAAGTATTATAACTTCCTAAATATTAAGATAATGCCCTTTTAAAATAGTTGTAAGTGGATAAAGGTCTTACCTTTTGGTTTTTCCTTACTATTTTGCGGAATCCTTATAGGGTAATCCAAAGATTACTAAGTAACTTTCTTAACTAACGTCACCAGATTTCGCGAAATTTACGATAGAATAAAGGGCTATTTCAAATATGACGTTTACTTGTCGTAATAATATACGAAATAGTTTATCACGAGATGGACTATAATAATAGTAAATAAAGAAAGATGGAGAAATACCAATAGATATAATGAACCAAATAATTGATAAATTGATGTTGTATTAAAAAGTAATAAGGAAAGCTCTGCTTGACGAAGCAACAATTAGTGAATAGGTACGGGTAGCAGTTACAGGCGTTAGTAAGTTCGAATACGCTTTATAACACCCACATGCTACTTACAAAGGCTCTTTTAACTAGTTGCTTTCCTTGTTTGCCACCGTAATGGCGCGTATACCAATTTTCTTTGGTATATACTCCCAAGCCAGTGATTTCCTTAACGTAGATAAAAAAGACCTTATAGTAGTTAATTGCATCTACCGAAAGTATGGGCACCTATAACGCCTAACGTCTAGCCTACCGGCTACAAATTAAAGGTAATAATTACACTGGCGCTAGTAAGGCCAAACTTTAAGCGGAACTATTGACTACTAGTACTATGGTCGTAATAGTAATAAGAGATATTGGATATGTGGCAAGTTCGGCTACTGGTTAACTCGGCACCTATCCGTTAAATGTAATAACAGAAAGGCAATATACCATGCTTAATACCACACTGCTTTTAAATAGGATTATTTAAATTAAATAGTAGATTTTGAGGGCGATTAGCCAATTAACACCGCTAACACCCCTAAGCAAATTAAGTGATACGAAAACACTGCTTTCGGTGCGGCGTAGTAATTAGCCGACTACGCTTTTTTATACTATTTAGGTGGTAAAAACCCTTACTTTTACCCTGATTAAACCCCTAACCCTTTAAATACCTTTAAAGTTCGTAATCGTTATGCAGACTAAATGTTTTAAGATATTATGCCAGATATAAGGGAAGCAAGGTACTTAATAGAAGGCTATTTGTTGTACATGACACTATGGAGGGAAAACACTATAGCTATTAATATCGATCGTCAAGATAATAGAAAGGCTAAAGTTGGCTTTAACCAGGCAAATAACTATCGTTACTAGGAATAACAACAGTTTAAACTGTTATAGGAGCGATTACATTCCACATCTTTACATCTCTTACACATTTTCTCTTTTACTTGAAGGATATAAAGACCCTTGGTATTAACGTTGACATTAATATAGACAAACTAGTTAAAAACGGCTAGAGGTTTTTACTCTTCTTTAAGTGAGGGAACTTATGGTTTAACCTTTAAGGCCCGGAAATAGTGTTGTGAAACCTGAAGGAGTAGGAAATATGTTAATTATACCAGCGCTTTAACTACCAAACCGTTGGTTGTATAAAGTCCTAAGGTCCATAGGGTACAAGAACATAAAATACTTTACCCTAAAGGATATTAATAGACTGTATTACCTTTATCAAATATATATTTAAGCCTCTCATATATTTTAATTTATATTCTAAGATGGTAAGAATTTTAACTGCCAAATTTTTGTTAATGTATTTTACTTAGATAATAAGCCTATCCTTTACGTAATTGATTCAACGAACTCTTTTTATGAGGCTAAGTTTATAAAGGCCCTTTCGAAGAAAGATATAGAGGAAACGTTAAAGATTCTATAAATTAACACGTATCTTGGTTTACTTAATATCGTTGTTTACGATGCCAGTATAAACTTTATTCCGGTGAAATTTTAAAATAATGCCAAAATAATGGGTATTTGGTGTAAATAGGTACTTTTAAAAGCTTATTAAAGCTTTGGAAAGGATAAAAAGATACACGCCCTTTTTTGCCGAACGTATAATATCCTTATGTTGGAGGTTGAAAGCTTTACGAATCTAAAGTCATGTTTACAAATAGCGGTAAAAGGCCTTAACGACACCGTAGGCCTTAACGGCTTAGTATCAACGCTTCTAGTCTTTAAAGAGTCCCTATACCTAACAATTGAATTTCCGCCCTCGGCAGGTACTTAAAAACGTGTTTCGGCCTAAAGCAAAACCTTAAGGAAACTTGGAAGAGAATCGGCACGCCGCCAGGTTAATAACGCACTTAACACTAGAAACAGCCCATTAAAAATCGACGTATTTACTTTATCATTGTAAAGTGAAGTTTTCGTGTAACGAGAGCCAGGTAAATGGAAGGGTTTATACAAGATATTAAATATCGTAAACTTTAAAGTAATTATTAAAACTGCTTACGGTCTTTTATCCTTCCAAACAACTTAAGTTAAGCCTTATATTATAGGTACTGAAAATGAAGACCTTGAAACTCCTTAAGTTAAATAACTGAGCAAATATAAACCTCCTTTACCCGTTATTAATAAACCGATAAAATGCCGCCGGCGCGGGAGATCCCTGAAGAAGAAAAACATTAAAGAGGAGGAATACATACCGGGCCGTATTTACAATATTACTTAGATAAATAGAAATAAAAAGGATAACAAAAACCTGGCATTCAAACTCCGTATATAAGGGATTATTAAGACCTTCTGTATGCCCTTTAAAGAAGGTAATAGGGTCAAGATTAACGGTTTACTAACTCGAGGAGTTATACAATCCGTGCCAAAGACCGACTTTAACCTCCAAGACCTAAACGTCACATTTTTTAAGTCGAGGATTATCTACGAGGTTAAAGGCAAGATTTCGGGGCGGCTGTACGAAAAGTTACGACTAATTATTTAAGGATACGACGATAAAGGTAAGGATTGGATTTTTACGTAATCGTTAAGGATTGAAAAGATCAAGTAATGTTTAGTGGTCACTTTGGTAGTAAGTTTACTAACTAAGACTAAGGTTGAGTTTACGTTTAATAGGCGTAATATAACGTAAATCTATACATAGTTAGTAACAAATTTACAACAGATTATATTATCAAAACTGCCATAGGAATTCCGTGCTATTTACCTTTTAGGTATGGTAATACTATAAATAAATCCATTGTACAGATTATCTAAAGCAAGTGTTTTCTCGTTTTTAATTTACTAGTCGTATTAAAAATGCCGGCTAGTGATAAAGTCTTTAATATACGATCCGTATTTATTAATAACGTAAGAAAAGGACTTCGGTGTAATAAGTATATAAACTAAAGATACAATTTTCGTTGAAACGACTGGCTTTTTGACATTATAATAGCACGCGATTGAGGAATTTAAGTTTTGAAATTGCAAGCCAGTATCGCAACTGACGGAAAACACCTAGTTAAATATTAATTAATAGTTAATTCGTATTCTTGGTGTTAATACCGGCCTTAACGTTTGGTAAAAGGGTTAGGGGGTTATTTTAGCAACAACTAACAAGATTAACGAAATTAGAGCTTGAAGGTATATGGAATATCTTATTCAAGGTAGCTATATTACTATTTTATGTAAACTGAAAGCTTTTTACAATTTATCTATTACGGTACAAGCATAAATACTAATGAATGAAGACTTTAACCGGTTAAATAAAAGACTTAAGTGGTAGATACGGAATTTAGACTGCGGGATTGATATAGTATTAATCGACCTTTTAAAAGCCAAGTGAATGATATTTATGAATGGGTTTTTTACAAATAATACCGACTTATCTTTACAAATAGGCTTCCTAATAACCCTTATCAATGAAGATAAGCGGAAATATTAGTTAAGCATTATCTGCAATCTGATCTACTGTTCTTCCGTTGAATGTAAAAAGATTACACGAAACGTATTGGCATCAGAGGTCTATGGAATAATAACAGGCTCTGACATAGGCATAATACTATAAGACACCCTTAACCTTTTACCAGTAAGCTATGGATTTCTCTTATTCCGATGGTAATCTATACCGACTTAAGAAGCCTCTTCGAATGCCTTTTAAAGCTCGGAACTATTAGCGAAAAACGCCTAATAATCGACGTAATAGCACTTTGTAAAGCCTACGAAAGGGAGGAAATAGAGAAGTTCCAATAGATCGATGGCAAAGATAATTCCGCAAATTCTATGACGAAAGCAGTACCAAATGAATCCCTGAAAAGGTTTGTATATAGCAACAGGTTAACTATACGTATTAAGGGCTACGTTAACAAGCCACCCAGAAAACCTAAATCAATTGATAGCGGAAAGGGATGTGCTAACAGATTAAAAGACTGACAGGGGATTAATAATAGTGATCTATTGAAATGACATAGTTAAAGTAAAGGCTTACGAAGGGTTATGGCGGAAAACCTTTTTGTGGAGGTTAATACAATTGGACCTCGGAGCGGCGGAGCAATTAAGGCCAAATATGGTCAATTTACATGCAATTGGGTGCAATACAGTATAAAAGTCAGTTGGAATTAACAGGGGATACGAGGCCGCTGTTCAGCGCTAATTGGAAAAGATCGGTCAACTACACTAATGTACGCGCACAAACTAAAAAGCTGCCAGTATTGGAATAATATTGAATGCAATGCAGTAGGTCAACTTTACTGTAATTAAAGTTAACCGTACTGCAAGTATATTACTTTATGTGAAGAATTACCACATTGGGTGTAAGTCAAGTGCAGTATGCTGCACTTCACTCTAGGGCACGAGCCAAGCAATTGGCCATATAAATTTCAGTGCAGACTGGCTAGCGGTCTGCCAAACCTAGCAAAATACATCCGCCATCTGACCAATGCAATACTACTATTACTTCGAAGACCAATCGAATCGACAACATTGCAACGTTTAAGGCCTACCAACACCTGGCAAATAACACGTTACTAAAAATCATTAACTTCGCTTTCGTTAAATTCACCGAAACTATATCAATCCCTCGTTCCGAATAATCTAGTTACTATTTAATAGTCTTATTTAACCTATTAAAATCCTCATTTTAGAAGTCTTATACCTATACAGTAATAGATAAATCTTACCATACTTTTGGTTAATATAGTGTAATAATATAAGCCATACGGGCCCTTTACACTAGGTGTCTTGATAATTATATCTCGTCGAATTCATTAATAGTATTCACACTCGTAACTTGCTGTTTCTAATTTTAGTTGATATAAATACCGTTTTAAACCCTAATACCATTAATACGTATCAATGATTTATCAAAGTTAAGTTGTATACCTCAAGTTCACTTTTCGATTAACTTATACTTTTAACGGCCTTAATTTTTAATACTACGTTATTTCGTCGTTACGAACTTAATATTTTCGAATAACAGGATT
This sequence comes from Anisogramma anomala, assembly GCA_038502455.1. Lineage (NCBI taxonomy): Eukaryota > Fungi > Ascomycota > Sordariomycetes > Diaporthales > Gnomoniaceae > Anisogramma > Anisogramma anomala. Next base: position 26,540,578 of record JASMMZ010000001.1, on the reverse strand, counting down.
TTTTTGTTTATATAATTATGATACCGGAGTCTATACCTTCCATAATGAATTGGTGCGGGGTAAACATTAAAGTCGCTATACTTAAACCATTTCTAAAGTACATTTAATACGTCAGAAACCAATAAACATCTACTTTAGCCAATCCGCATAATACTTTGATATAATCTATGACTATAGTGATCGGGAACTTATTTTTAATTTTTTCGGGAATTTGAATAATATAATCCGCTAAAAATAAGGAAAAACTACGTATACGCTTACGTCATATCGCAGCTATTAAGTTCTAAACTAAACTTTCATTTTAATGATTCGACTAATAACGATAACTACGATCAAAAGATAGCTAATCTTCTAAATTATTGGTAATAAAGTAAAGATTCAATCGTTACTTTTATTACCGTATCTTGAAGTAATTAGCCGTGATTTTTCGTACAGCCCATCCGTGGTCTTGGCTTTTGTTATGGTTCGACCTACGATGGTAAGCCAATTAGGTGCCAAATGGGGTTTATTATTGAGGTACGATGGAAGACTATAAGAGGCTACCGTGGTCCCCCGTGCAGGAGCTATGGGTATGGCCAGTACCCAACTAATGTACAGCTCATTATGTGCCCTTACACATGCCGTGCATAGACCTTACCCGGTTCGTACCCGGCTAGTGCCTAGTTAGTACCTAGCCCGTTACGTGCCCTTATACGTGCCGTATACGAATCGTACCCAGTCCGTATCCGGACCGAGCCCGGACTAGGTACTACCTATTCTGTTACATATATAGTTACGTAACCTACAAGATTAATGGCTAATAGCCTGGGTTTATAAAATGCCTTCCTTTTCATAGGATATTATAAGGGTTACAACGTCCTATTAATTAAACGCGGGGTGCAGGCTTTACCCGTTTAGTACATGAGCCAAGTATAAGCTGGTAACGCGTTGTTTAACACGTTGTATATTGTATCAGTTGATCCAACTATAAGCTTTAGACGTTATTTAACGCGCCTTTAAGCTTCATTTATAATATATTCTTTTAACCGTCGGTAACGTATACCGCCACTTTAACAAATCATACAACGTAATAACCGGTTTAACTTTAAACCGCCAACGTCGTAGAACGCGCCCCATAACTTTGTCGCCGAAACCGTATAACGTAACTTTTAACACGTCATATAATATATCTTTTTTACCGCCAATGTCGTATAAAGCGTCATATAATATTGTATTCCTACCTTTAATACCTTGTAATGCACCTTGTATAATATATAACTTTTATTAAATCCGGTTAATTAGTCTTTATAAATACGAACGCCCCCGTAATCCCTAGAACTTCCTCCCTTTCTCTTTTATAACTCCGCTCTCTTTTTTATTTAAACTTTTTTTTAAATAATTTCACTTTTCTTCTTTATATTCGAATTATTCATTTTCGTTGATAACCTTTAGTTTTTTCATTTATTTCGTCTTTATGACCGACGTATATAATAAATTTAATTAGGTTGAATTGCCATCGACTCCCCTAATGAAGATAATAAGCCGCTCCGTAAGGAATACTACTTTATTATATACGAATACCCTACCATTAACTGCATTTTATAACCGCCTCGCGTTATAAGAGATTTCCTTATCTTTGGTAATAACGAAGATAAAATTTAACTTCCTCTTTTATAAGATAAAAGCGTTTATATATCGTATATTAACCGCCTTTTTAACTCTAACGTTCTTTTTAATTATATTCGAATTTATAAGACCTAATGTTATCGTATATATCCAAAGATTAATAATAAGGTAGATTTATAAATGAATTTTACGAGGAATTCAAACGCGTTTTAATCCTTCTTTATAATATATTTAAAATATAAGTTTATTTACGGCTCAATACAGTTCATACGCCATTTTACGTTAATTAGGTGTTACGGTCGAGGATAAAAGTTATATTTTATCCTTAATGCGTAAACGTTTGGGAAATATTCCGGGTTATGGAACCTTTTTTACCGCCGACTTTTTTAAGTTAGTCAATTAGTTTACCCGGTTTCAAGATATTACTTGGTTAAAAAAAGTTTTTATCGTTCCTTTCTCCCGGGTCCGTCCTTTTCCAAAACTTTTTCGTTACTTTTTACGATGTCGTTTATTTATAAAAATAAAACTTTTTCGGCCGACCATACTTTAACGCGTATGGTTTTCGCCATAACCCCTTGTAATGATAGCTTTATGCCTTTTCTTAATTTTAGCCTGAATAATTAAAATAATATAACTACCTAAATTAATTTTTCTATAATTAATATAAGTTACGATTTATAAAATGTAACGCACGATGCCTAATGCCTAATTATACGAACCCCGATTCTACCCGTATCTGATTTGTTAATCTTAATTAAAAGCGAATTAATTGGGCCAACCAAGAACGGGCGTAAAATCGTATCTGGGCCCACCGCGTCGCCCGTGCTTAAACTAATGTATTATAGTCTTTAATAACCCGTTTAAAAAATCGTTTTCCTCGCCCCTACCTTCGCCTTTCTTTTCGTTGACCATTATCGTCAACCTCCTTCAACGCTTATCCCTTTTAAAGTTATCTGTTCTCGTTATCCTCCCCAAATTCCCGTTCTTTTTCGCGTTATCCGCTATCGATCTCCCCTAATGTTCGTCCCTCCTCGCGTTATCCGTTATCCTAGGCATTTCCATACGGCTGTCCCTCCTTTTACCAACCTTTTTTGTACATACCTATTAATACCCATTACGCCTTTTATTTTCTTCTTCCCCCGTTGTTACCTAATACCCAGAGTTGGTTATAATAAGGCCTTCAATATTAACAACGCTAATATTCGTTAAATTTCTACTAGGTCGTAGTAAATTCCGTTTTACGGTCAGATACGTATCCGAGGAAATCGGGTAATATTTGCCCAGCTTTACTTATCATATTATAATTTTTTTAAATAAGAAATTCTCTTTTCTTTTTATAATAAATATGTTTGTCCAATGGTATGGACGATTCGCTTTATATATGTCGTTTAGTATACATTCGACGTGAACATTAAAATACCGGGTTATTATAAGCCTCAATATCCTTTTATTTCACCTTCAATTTATCTAAGGCTACGGTATATTAATAATTTTTCAATGATTCCGCCTCCGATTCATTAAAAAAATTTTTGTTCCTTAATACGCAACAAATTCTATCCCGTTCTATCTTTATCGCAAAAATTTATCATACTTCAAATTTCTTATACATGACTTTCCCTATATAATTAACGACTAAAACTAGTTTCGCTCGAGTATCGGATAAAACTTATACAGAAAAGGGATTCCAAATCGATCATTTAAATAAATTTAGGTGAAATATTAAGTATTTACTAAAATATTGAAAACTATATTCAACAGATTCGAAAATTCAACAACACAATACTCATTATAAAACTAATCAAGCTTTTTACTTAGGTGGTTAATTTTAATATTACAAAAACTTAGCTAAATTCAATCCGTCTCCTGATATCGTTCCGCCGGACGTCGCTTGTAATTCGCCGCCGTTTTTATTTATTATTAGATATATATTATCTCCGTTTATGTTAACTTCGCTCCTTTACGTAAACCAATCAAAATATAATCATTCGTTTTACCGATCCAATCAACTAATTGATATTTTTATTCACCCTCGGGATAGAAAATATTTTTTATCTATTTATTAAATAATTCGCGTTAAACCCGGTAACCGTCGACTTTCAGTTATTTAACGTAAATAAATAAAGGGGTATATATAAAATTTTATTATATTACGAAAAAGCGTCAATGATACGTAAGTACTTTTTAATTTTCCTATTTACTCGTTTAATATCGTTATTTATTTGTAAGTAATACATCGTGAAAAAAAGTCATTCGACTATGACTAAGGAATATAAGTTCATTTAAAGTACGTTTACCCAATTTAAACCGTGATTATTAACAATGGAAGCCGGAAATCTATAACATTTCCATTATATATCCCGAAAGCGCTTCGTACACGTATTGGCAATTATGAATTATATAATCTTAAACTAAACGAACTTACAAAGGCGATTCATAATTACTAATAAATATTTGGGGCTATTCTTAATAACTAATAAGTCGACTATAAAGTCGACCTAAATATAAGTTTAATACCAATTTAGGATAGGGAAGCGTTAAAGGTGGGCTTATCGTAAGATACGACGAGGTTTTGTTTCATTACAATGCTTATAAGTTCGATATAAACGTCGAATATTTTCCATTATCCCCTTTAAATAATAATTACGTTGAAAAATACAAAACAATTTTTTTTATTTAAATAATTCATAATAGGCGAATCGTAGTTTTATTATGAGGTTTTCGTTATTAATAGTTTTAAATTCGGCAGTTACAAACGGTTATAATAACGTCATCTGTTTCTCGAATTAATCCCGTAATCCGTAATTTACATTAATGATTCTGATTTAGGTTGGAAACGTTTAAAGTTTTTGAAAACCATTAATAGACGAACCTTATATAACGGGTCATTTGCTGCTTTTTGGTTTTATAATTCCGTTAACGTTTTCAAGCTTAAAATAAAGCGACTACTCGGCGTTAACAATTTTAATGAGCTTAATGCGGGCCTGATTCGTAACGATACTACTGGTTTCACTATACTAAAATCTTCTAACGTTATCTCCGATAACAACTCGAGCGTAAGCCGCGCCAGGTGCGGTTCCGCTTTCAAAGACCCTTCGAAAACTTCTGGCCTACCCATAAAATATATATTGTCGCGATTTAATAACTAAGCCTCCGTCTTAACGAAATAATTTATATAACTTACACTAATTTACGTTTTCAATATACAAATTAATTGATATAACATTTAATATGATAATAAAAATAGGTTAAAAAACCCGCGCGAAGCGTTCGTTAACTTCGAGTTTATCTCAATATTTATAGATTTACATATCCGAACGGGTGAGCTAAGTTTCGGGCCTATACCGTAGGAAATATTAAAGGAGCGAAAAGACTTTGACATATTTGGCCTAATGTTCCAAAATTAAACGTAGTAAAAAAAATATTCCAATTTTTTACGATCCGTTAAAATCGTAAACGGGGTAGAAATATTACGTAATTCGAAAAACCAAGTTTTTAAATAAAATACTACCGTGAAAAGCTCCTTGTCTTAAATAGTATAATTACGTTTCGTATGTATTAGTCGTACAGAGTAATAAGCTATTAACTATAAAATGATATCCTGATTTTTTTACGATAAATACATTTTTAACGTCGTTTCCGAATAATTGGTTTTTACTACCATTAATCGATTTGAATCCTAATACGCTAAATTCGGATCATAATAAAAGTGTTCTTTAAGGTTTGAAATATATTGTCCTATAGCTTCGCTTAAGCATAACCAATTCTTTACCTTGTTAATCTGAAGTCATAATCCGCTAACTCGGAGAAATTACTAAGAAAATCACAATGAAATTTGGTAAACCCCAGAAAACTTCGATTCTCCCATATAGTACGTAATAAACTCCACTGGCGAATTGCCCGAAATTTTTCGTAGTCAGCCCGAATATTTATCCCAACTGTTATAATAAAATCCATATATTTTACCTTTAGAACCACGAAGTGAAACTTTTTTAAATCCAAATTTAGCACCTTACTTCCAAGACATCTTAAAACCACACGAAATTTTGCTATATAATCCTATTTAGTACCGGAAAATAAAGACTAAAAGGTTGTTTAAGTATGTTATAACAAAACTATTCTAAATATCCGATATTATATAATTAATATATCGTTAAAACTTCGTCAACATACCCGTTAGCCCAAAGGGAGTAACTAACTATTTAAATAACTCGAACCATATGCGAAACACTATTTATTCTTTTTATCCAGGTATAACCCGGATACGGCAAAAGGTTATTCAAATATGTAACTTCGTTAATTATATGAACTTCGACAACATATGAAGGGTCTTTTTAATTCAAGATAAAGGAAAACGATTTTATTCGGTAATCTTATTTAGTATTCGTTAATTAATACATAACCGCTATTCTTCCTTTAACTTGAAAATATATAATACCAAAGTTAAAAACGATAAAAAGTTTAACTGAATTCAACATTTATTTATTAACTCTGTAACCTATCATCGAATCTTGAAAAATGTTTCAGTAACATCGAATATAACGGCCTTTAAATTCGATTTAGTAAAAATTCATTTTCTTTCGATTTAATGTAAATATAATAATCGAGTTTCCTCTTATATGGGGGTAAAATTGTAACCTTATCCTTATTAAATAGGTCTCGGAATTTTACTAATTTTAATAAAAAAACGTAACTATTTTTCCCCCTGAACTGTAATCATCGCCGTTTTTTACAAAATTCGCGTTATTTTATAAGAGATTATAATAAAAACTAATCGATATTAATCCCCTGTACGTTATACTTTTCGATACGAAAGTTTTACTAAATTGATAAAAATCGAACATATTGCGCTCTGTATCCCTTCCGACCTAAGGCGTATTTTTACTGTATGAATAATTAAATCTTTTTAACCACAAATTATCAAATACCTTCCGTTAATATTGAAGGTTACCTATTAATATCGTATCCAAAGTATTCTAAACATTATTCCCCACGTTATTCCAGAAATAATATATACTAATATCGGGCTTCACTATTTTTTAATATTTATAAAAAACTTGGTTATTAGAGTAATACGCGTATTTCGCCGAAACCAAAATATCGTGTCGAAATTTCTAAAATATAATAGTCGAATTTACTTTATTTTTAACCGTTGTACTGAGGCCACGTTTACAGTATAATAACACTTGGAGCCAAAATAGATTTGAGTATTTAAAACGTAATGTTATTAAAAATATAGGGATAAAAATAAAATTTCGTTTATATGTATTTTAATTCAATGAAACTTCTTTTTACTCGATTTTACAACTACGTCGTTAAGGTTATATAACCCCAAACCGAAAATATATCCAAAAGTTAAGCTTCCCTCGTCGCCGTTAATATAAAACTTTCGTTTACCTTTTCGACTTATACCGCATATACCTACGTAAAAAGTAATACCAGGCTGAATTCGTAACCGCGTTAGTAAAAATCCGACGAACTATAATATATGTAACATCTTGTAACGAGCCTAGCTTAACGTTCTTTTACCGTCACACACGTTACCCTATATATTTGGTCCTAAACACGTACCAAACGGATTTGTTAAAATAATTAGTCGCGGTATCGAAATAATTAATCGCAATTATTACGACCCTTTAACAAAAGCACTTAAAAGATGTAAACTCATATTGTATTTGTATTATTATCGGGCCGTTAAATTTATATAGATCCCACTAATTAACGACCAAAACTTCGTTTTTAGTCTAAGGATTTTAACTCGTCGTCAAATTTGCGGTATTTTTCCAACGCTACGATATAATCCACCTGGCTAACACCTACCGTAATATATTTATCACGGATACGTAGAGATACGCCGAAACATAAGTTGTTATACTTTACAGTCGAAGGTTGATTTAAACCGTTTATTTAAGTTAAATGTATCTCGAACCTAATATCGAATATAACGTATAAGTTCTTAATTTTTATAACTAAATCTTTTAATTAGATTAATACTTTATCCATGTGATCATTGTTATTCAAGGTAGTTTCGATATAATCGAAGAATTTTCCTATTTTATAAATACCCTTATATTTACAAGTTTCGTAATACGCTGTAACCGTTTACTTTACCATCGCTATATAATATCTCTATACGTAAAAAAACGTATACCGACCTTTTCAAATTTACCATTTATTCGCTTCCAATATAAATTCGATCGTTTAACGCGTTGCCGTTTACGTAAAAGTAAGTCCGTCGAATTACGGTTAATGATATCGTTTTCTCCCAACCTAAGCCGGTGGAACACTAATATAAGTTACGGTTAATTCGGCTTTAAGTTATTAAATTTTATTTACGATTTAAAAGAAGTTAAACATACAATCGATTGTTAAGGTTAATTAAATAAGTTATAATAATTATTTTGTAAATATCTTTATATAGTCTACTATTTCTTACAAACGAGAAATATCGGTTTAAATCGGTCATAAATGGGTAAAAGATATATTTATAACGGTAAAAAACGAAGTATTTATAAACGGCCTATCATTTTTAATAACGATAAAGTTTAAGGTCAAATTATTAATGTTCATTATCAACTTTTTATTATAAGTAATATTTTTCCAACAAGATAAAAAGAGATTTTAATAATATATTATAATATAACCTACGATGGTAAGCTAAATAGGTATTACATAGGGTTTACTATTAAGGTACCATAAAAATTTAGAAATGACTACCGTAATCCCCCGTATAAGACTTATAAATATAGCTAATGCTTAGCTAATACCTAGCCCGTTATGTGCCCTTACACCTACCGTACATGGAACATGCCTAATCAGTGCCAAACCTATCACTTTACCTCACACGTACTGTACACGGACCGTACCCGGTCCGCACCTGGACTGGGCTCGAACCAGATACTGCCTATCCTGTTACGTGCACAGTCACGTAACCTATAGAATCAATGGTCCATGGCCTGAGTCTATAACACCTTTAACCACGTAAACTATCTCGACTAAAAAATAGTAAAGTGTTGGCTTTTAAATTACGTCGAAGATATAAATCATATAAACCCTTGTAAAAAAAATGCCGTCAATTTCCACTTAAGTGCTTTCCCTAAAAGATTTACCCGGTATATTAATAATGCTTTCGATACGTATTTTAAAGGGTAATTTTCCGGTAAACCTCTCCTTTGATTTTATATACGCTATGATATATACCCTGCCAGGCCTATAATTTTTATAGTGATTCTCTTTTTAAATATATATCCTCCTTCTAGATGAGTTTTTACGCTGTCGACATTCTATCGACTTTTTAAACATTGGTTTGGGAAAATTATATTAGCTAATCCGCTCGGCTCGAAAGGTATCAACTTCTGGATCTTTATTCAACTTAAAGGGTTTTCTATACGGCTTAACCTGTGTAATTCGAAAAGTGATAGGGCCGTTAGCAATTTTAATCACCACGTTTAAATTAGTAATACTTAAAAATTTTATGTAGCCTTTCCTATTTGCCTGACTTTCGATACGTAAGAACTTTACTTTGAAGTAGTAGGAATAGAAATTCTGTTGTTATCTGTCCGTTTTTAATGATAAGAGATTCGTTAACTTATTAGTATGCTGGTTTCTTTTTCTATTCCTTTAGGGCTTTGTTATATATCACAATAAGTTTCTGGAAATTCAATGACAGTAACGACTTAGTTGTTATACATAAATAGGTTTTAATGACAAATACACTTAGTGAAAAACCACTAAGACCAATTGTATCATTAAAACCCTTTACTGTTTTTTAAAGCCGTACCTTTCAACTCATAAAATGTTCAATTTTTAAGGTAAAGATATCGTAAATCCTTTATAATGAAGAGGAAGTTTTTTCGACTTTACTAATATGCTAATTATTTTTAACAAAGACCTAGTTACACTAAATTCTTATCTATTTAATATTAGTTGAAAACTTCATCATAACAAAGTTATTATAGGCGTCATAAGTTAATACGTTCAATAACCTACGTTACATATTACCCTACAAAGTACGTGATGCCTCCTACGATTCCTTTGACGTAAGAGGTTTCGGAAACTTAGAACCGTAAAAAGCCTTGATGAAGTTCATAACATAAAGTACTAGCTTACCGTCCAGGTAAAACACGGTTATAAAAACCTCGAAGTTAAAGTCTTGGTTCTTCTTTAACATAAACTTAAATTTTAAGGGGGTTTAGGAACATATTCAGTGGTAGTAACAAAGATGTTTGAATACATTTGATGCCGGCAAGTCTACATTTTTGTAATCAGCCGCCTTTAGAACCTTTTGAAGCCTATTAAGTTCCGGGTAATGAAACCTATGGTATAGTTAATGAAGTTCCGTATTCGTCAAATTTGACGTTAAGATCTTTAACCCTGAAAAATGAAATCAAAAGTACTCATATATAGAGTTAAGTAGAAACCCTTTACCACCGTTAACCTGAATTAATTTACAAACTCAAACGTTAATATTAGGGCCGAATTTATTTATATTTCCATGGTAAAAGAGAAAGGTCATAGTGGATTTTAAGATATCAAAAACAATAGAACTAATAATGATTTTAAACTTCGTCGATCCCAGTAAAAATCGACTGTTTTCAATATCAATACCGACCTTACCTTTACTATTATTTGTGTAATTTAGTTCTGTAACCTTATTCGTATCCCTTTATAACACGACATATTATAAATAACCCCTTGATATATACCGTAATATTCGCGTATCCTGTATAATACCTTGAAAAATCTTTTTCGCGTAGCGATTTTAAATGTTAAAGAGGAATATAGTGATAAGGATTTTGTTGCTATGTCGGCGGTGAAAGCTTTTATCTATTAAACGGTAAATCAAAACGTAGTTAATGACTTACTACGTTACTTCCAAGCCAATATTAGTATCTTCATACCAGCTGATTACCTTAATCTTATTTTCCTTTTTTAACATTATTACTTTTAAACTCAGTAATAAGTAATATAAAACCCCAGTCAAATATAAGTAGAAGGTATATATTGTTAATTGCCTGTTTCAATTCTTGTTTAGCCATAAAATAACATATTCAATAATAGCTCTATTTTACGTAAATTTCATATCTTTTGGCGTTTAAGTTTAAATTGAACTTATCCAATTGATTTAAAAACCTTGACGAAAATTGATAACGTTCTACATAGTTAGTTTAATTACATCCCTAGGTTTGTGTATTTAGTTTACCGTACCAACTAGGCTTTCTATATTTACGATCGATAGAATACGTGTAAAAGGAGTAATTGTTATCGTTACTAAACTTCAAAGCGTTAATTTATAAACCAGTTGAGTCGAAGATTTCAGTTTTTACGGTTGTTAGCAAAAAACGCAATTATTTAAAAACCCCTTCGTAAATAGTATTAGAGTACTAAAAATCGTAATTCAACTCCTTTTAACCTGTAAAAGCTTGTCGAACTCGTTATCGTAGAGTACATTTGCCACCTTATACTCTCCCTATTATTTATTAGTAAAACATTAATTTATTAAATATTTAATTCGTAAGATTTATTTTAATTTACGGTTTTTTTTAAGATTGAACTTATAAAATCATTCAATGATGTTTACGCCGATATACTATTACGTAATATTCATATCTTATTTGAAATAACCTTCACGATCATCGTAGATTTCGCGAAAAGGTGAATAATTTATTAGATACTCGAGGTAGTTATCCTCGGCTTGACCGGTAAATATATTAGAAAAGAACGAGTTAAGGCCTTGCAATTTAACCCTTATTTAGCGGCGAATATTGAAAAGTCGGCGTAACTTAACGTCGAGAAAGTTATATGGCTTACCGTTATACTTTTCCTTTCTTCCCTAGATTTTGATGAACATGATGATTACCACGCAATTTATATTTACCATAGGGACGTATTGAGGGGAAAGGGTAATATACTGGCAGTAAAAACCCTTCGAATTCCTCGATTGGTACTGGATTTGGTGCTGGTAAATAGGATAATTACCTTTGGCTGAATTTAGAGAGGGAAAGCCAATGGTTATGCCTATAATAGGCTCGCGTGTAACGCTATTCCTTTTTTAATTTAGCTGTTACAACTGGACGTATTTAGAAGCTTAGGGGAAATGGATTTAAGTATTTCCTCTGCAGAGGATTTGGTAATAATGCTCTTAAGGTTAAGGGGTATGTTGAGGTTCCTACTCATTTAACTAGTGAACTCAAGGGCTTACGGCGTAAAGTTTAATAAATTACTTTCGGCTAGTAGAATTTAAACGTTAATCTAAGGAAAGATTGTTTGAAAAACTTATTTAGCCTTAGGTAGATCCTTATGAATGCATATAAGAGCGTTAAGTAATGCTGTTACTAGTAAAACCTTTACCTTTAACTTTAAAGATTTATTAAGAGTTTTCATCGGTTGCGTATTCGTAAAGTAAGTTGGTTAAAGTTACCCTCTTTCCCTTTCTCAATAAGGAGGTTTAGCCTTCAGGTAACGAGTTTAGTTTTTAGCCCAACCTTGACGTACCGGTTTGCCATTTTCTATATATTTATATTCTATGTTCTAAAGTATTCTTAAAAGTCATTTTACGCTTATAGGCTTCGAAGAATCCAGTGGTGTTTAAGTAGAAAATGTAAGAGCTGATTGTCCTAGTAAAGTAATTAACTAGGGAGTTTTCGTTAGGTTTAATAAATTCAAGGTTTTTATCCTAATGTTTTTTCGAAGGTGATGCTACAGGGAATAATAGCTCTTTTTCTAGAAAGGTTTGTAATGAAATTAAATCCAACGCTTTTTAAAGCTATATTAATGAAGATAAATGGGTATAGTAGGAAGTTTTCCATTAAAGGTAATGTAGTCAAAGTTCGTAAAACTTCGTAGTTTTTACGGTTTCAAATTTACAGTAATAGTACCCGCAATAACAGTAGCCGTAATAATACTAACTTATTTGTTTACTAACTTGCTAGATTGATAGTCTTTAGTACTTTTAAGCGGTTAATATTAAATCCTTTGAAAAGAATTAATAAATATTCCTTGGTGTTTTTAGTAATGATACCGTTACTTACTAATCAATTTCCGCGAATAACTAATATAGACTATAAGCCTTTCCTATTTACTGCCGCGAATAACTAGCATAGCTTATAGGGTCCTTTCGCAAAAACCTTTCCTTTACCCTAAGCCGCCGTTTAACGTAGAGTGTAACCGGAAAGTAGCTTGTTCTTTTGACTAGATTATTAATGCTTAACTAAATAAACAATGATCAGTGTTGGTAGGATTTTATCGTTGCAATGTAGTTGATTCGAATTACTGTGGTTGAAGTAACTAGTGCTGCATTGAAATTTGTTGTTAAGTTGCAAGTTCTAGGTTTGGCAGACCGCTAGCTGGTCTGCATACTAATTTGTATGGTTAAAGGCTTTGTCCTGTACCTTACTTTGAAGTGAGTACCTCCTGAACTAGACTTAGAGTCAATGCAGTTAATTACACAAACTGTAGTCAATTTTCAGTTATTACAATCAACTAACTGTAATTATAGTTGACTTGACTGTACTGCGTTTAATTGCTATTCAAATACATACATCTTTTTCATTGTATTTGTTGAGGCGGGTATATATTAAACTCGAGTGGACAATAGCTTTTGCGGCTTTTTCTCCTTTTCCATAAATTCTTCAATATTTATATACCCATTGTAGAACGCGGCTAGTTTTGTTATACGTCTTACGCTTTACATACATAAGGTGTTTCAGTGTTATAGTTTGTTCCGTATGTTATCAAAAAACTGTTTCTTGAGTTTCACCAACCAATATACCTTTATAAAATCCACTTTCAACACCTTCTTAATCTTACAATTTAACATTTCGTTAATTTAAGTCGTAACAAACAATATTTTTTGCAATACAATCATTTTTACCACTTAATGTATTAATATTTCCATTTCGTAACTATATCCATGATATTATAAAGATTAAGTTATATATCGCAGGTTATATTGCCAAATTCTAATTTCAGAATCTCTTCCATAAATATTAGAATATACCAAACCCTTTGGTCTTTTATTTCTAATAACAAAAAAATCATGTTTTGAACGTACGTAATTACTACCCCGAAGTCCAAATCCTTTACCGAACTTTAATAACATTATCTCATAGATTTTGGTTAACGATCTGTGAAACGTTTTTCGAAAGCATTATATACTAGAATGAAAGGTTTATATATTAGCTAACTTCAGCCTAACTTATTGTAGTAATGTTATTGGAGGAAGGTTGATGTATGTGAAAAGTTATTTCTAATGTAATGAAATAACGTAGTTTTCTATACGTTTCAAATAGTATATCTAACCGAGTTTCTAGAGAAAAACGCACAATGAAAGGGAAAAAATATAAAACTAAAACATGAATAAAATGTAACAAAGTGTTCAAAATAACGCGATTAATACATATTATTATAAATAAAATGTAAATAAAGCGTTACTGAAAACTAGTCAAAGTTTTTAAAGTTATTGTTTAACAATTATTAATACTACATTAGTCAGGTGATTAGTAAACTAAAACGTCGCAAAAAAAAAACGTAAATAAGTAGCATTTGATATGACGAATAGAGTAAAGCGAAAAAGAAAAAAATAGGGTACTTGAAATTAGAGTGGGGAGGTGTATGTAAGGTTTAAAATGAAGTATAAAAGTGAGTTAAGATGATGTGGGAGCGTCGGGTATAGCTTTAAGCACATTTAATATTTTAGTAGGTGTTTTGAAAGCTATCTTAAGCGTTGTCGAAATGTGTTGGAGCGCTTTAAATGTTGTCTTCAGCGTTTGAGTTATACTTGATAAAAGTTTTGGAAATTGTTTTGGACGTTTATGGTATTTGTATGAGCGTTTGAAAAGTCGTTTTTATCGTTTCCGAAATGTATCATAATGTTATAAAAGGTGTTTTAAGCGTTTCAAGTGATTATGGAAACGTTTCAAAAGCTATTTTAGTCGATTTGAAAATTTACGTAAACGGTTTCAATACCTATTTGGTATAATAATCGAATGGAATCAAATGAATAGGTCTGAAACTCAATGGTTTTCACTGACGTAGCAAATAAGCAATAGGATGCTATCTAAAATGTATCCGAATACGACTAGAACACTAACCGAGTTAATGGTAACGTAACGGGGTTTTTAGTAGTAAAAAGGTATTAATCGAGTTGATGATATCGTACTGAAGTTATTTGTAAAGTTATCCCGTATTTTATAGTCTTTTCTTATTCTCGTGCAATTTTGATAAATGGTAATATCAAAATACAAAATGATTGAAACCGTCACAAAATCCTGCTATAGTTATTCAACTAAAGTTTGTTCTTTTTTCCTAATCTATTTATAGTAGATCGAGTTCAATATTTATGATTATTAGTTAGGTTTGTATGTTGACGTAAAAGAAGATAGTATTTAAAATAATAAGATTAATTATATTAATGATAGATATTCAGAGGGATAAGAGACATTCGAAGAATGCACGCCCCAAGTGAAAGCTTATAAGCTCTCACCCGAGGCGTAAAACTCTACCATACACTCTGTCAACGTCCTTCCTAGAGCGTGAAAAACTATTATACACTCTATAAAAGTGCTTCTTGCAAACTGATACACTATCATACACTCCATAAATATGGTCCTCTATGTTTGTTAACTATATTGATATCTAATAATATCTACAATTATTGACTTAACGCCTTACAGATTCCCTGTCTAGGTTTTTAAAGCTTTTGTCCTATATTGCAACCTTTCTTTAAGTGTTTCTTGATGAATTAGATTTACTTGTTAAAAGAGAATATGTTATTAAGATTACTAGGGTAGGTATCAAACCGTTCAAGTTTATGGTATTATTTAGACCTTTTACTGTTATTTAAAAACATGTCCCCCAATCCCTAAGGTTTTTGATTTTTGATGTTAAGATTTTATACGATTTTTAATATAGAGCGTGCGATCTTAGAATATTTCTGATTTTTTGGTAGGAATCAATAAGTATTCATTTTTATTAAAATTTCATTATTTTCGTATTAGTTTGAGATTTTGCTATCGTGAAATTGATATTGGCGTCGTAGACGTTAACGTTTGTGGGTTTCAGGTACGTGTTAATTTATAATAATTTTAACGTCTTTTAAATTATTTTCGTTGTTATCGACTTAACGAACTTGGTGTTTACGAGGGAGATAATCGAGTTTATGATGTAAGGAACTAATTTGTTATCTGCGTGTAAAACGTTAGCTTAAATTTTTTGAATACAGTTTTTGTCGTTATTTGATGTAAATTTAAACTTTTACGTACCTGAAAATGTATTTAGCAATAGTGGAAATGATATTTAATCGTCTTCAATGTAACATATTCCATATATTTATACTTCGCGGATTTTAAGATTTTATACTGTTTTTCAATATTTGAGTTATCAAAACGTCAGTATAGTTAATGTATTTCTATTTTCGTTAAGTTTCATACCATTTCTTTTGGGTTTTGAAGATGGAATTATGAGTTTCTTGAATTATACACCAAAAATGAACCTTTAGCTTCCATCAATTAATGAGTAAGCCTTGATGTCTTTGATAATTCCAAAAATTTGAATAATTGTAAAACAAAAAAATTATGACGTGTTTTTTAAAATTTAAAAGGTTAATGGTATAATCATCATTTTAGTAATTGTTAATTGTAGTAATGATTATTCATTATCTATATTAAAGATCATTTTGGACTTACCAGTATTTCATTAACTGATTTTAGTGATAATTGTTTTATCTCTTTATAAAGCAATATATTAGTAATAAGTTTTGATTAATTACTTTGTTATCCCTATGTTTGATACAATTCCATGAAACGCATACTTCATTTTACGATTACGAAGATTCAACGTATGTAAAGGGTTGGAGACTTGAGTTTTACAATAAATATAAGGGTTTTAGTTCGTTAAACGGTATAAGCGAGTATACTTAGTTAACTATTGGATTGTTTTATTAGTATTTTCTTTATGTTAAACGATTTTCTTTAATGCATTTTTTTATCATGTAATCAGTTTTCGTCCTTGTAATCTGTATCGTGGTTGAAACAATCCTTTTCAGAATTAGTAGAGTATTAGATATAATTTATCACTTGTTGTATGTAACTTTTAGTAGAAGGTTGAATAATGAACTTATTGCAAAATTTGTTACAAATCCAATAGGTTTTGCTACTATTACAATAATATTTTGAAAATTTCAATATTTATTTATAATTTCAACCTGTTGTGCTGGTTTATATAAGTTTTTTTCATTTATTTTTAACCAAGTCTGAAGTGTTTGGAAATGTTTCATTTGAAATCAATTAAATATAATATGAAGATATCTTCAAATTCCAACTTGTGGAAATTATAAATTTACAGAGATATATCAATCAAGTTCGTCATATTTGTTATTAAAGTTATGAACGAAAATCGTACTTCGATGAATAGGTTGTTATAGGTGGGATCTGAGAGTTGTAGAGCGTATTAAAATTACTTAGCATTTGTAATAGACCATTAATTTGTTTGTAAAGTATGGTTCTCCTTGTTTATATTTTATCTGTTGTTCATTGGCATAATTTTAACTTGTAAAGTATTTGCTTCAGGATATTTATAGGTGTTTATTTCTTGGTTATCATTGTTGTTTCACGTGTTGTAATCTCATTCGTGTGGTCTTTTGTAAGGTGGACATTATGTTGAAAGTGTATTTTTTTTTATTCAGTTATAGATTTTACGGAGAATTCATGCTGTGTTTAGAAAGGGGTTTCAGTGGTTTTTAGAGTGTTTTATAACCATGTTTGGGAATAGTGATTGGAAACCTGGATTTTAAACCTTTATTTATTTTCACATACCAAAAAATAGTATTGTATCTCTATTCAATAGGTTATATAGTTTCCCATTATATGTTTTCTTGTTATTCTATATTTTGACGAAGTTTGTAAGGAGTTCATAGTTGATGTTCATCATTTTGACTTGATTGAGAGGTAGGTTGCAATAATTGTTTCAATCGTCGAGAATGTTTTTTATAATCAACTTATGTTTTAGGCTTCTCGAGATTCTATAGTGAGGGTTCATGTTAGTGGTTTGATTTGAGGAGTCAAACTTTGTGGTAGGATATGTAGTGTATTCATGTATATAAGCGTACCTTTTTCAAAGTGGCAAGAATAATTTGAGTATTAAGTGGGTGCATTCTGTGCGATCTTATTGCTTTGACAACTTCAAGGATATATCTAACAATGATTTTAAAGATTTTTTTTAATTGAGTACTGGATAGAACCGATGTTAATTTCTCTGGACGTATTAGTAACATTTTTTTTTTAAAGTTTTTCTTTTCTCATAGAACGTAGAGTTCGTGTTGTTGCAAATAAGAGTTGGATTACCTAGCAGATTCATAGGTTTTTGATCGTCTGAATATAAAATATTATCGTTAGGGAGTTTAAAGGTTTGATATTTTTGGGGATTAGAGCATGGTTCCTTGGAACGTTTGTAAAGGCGTTGGTAATTATTGGTATTTTTTGTTCACTTCCTTAGTAAGTATCATAAGCTGGTACCTGAGCTAGTAGTTACTAGGGATCTAGCTCTAGCGATTACCACGCTTTTACAATAATTATAAGCTGCTCTCGAGAATATATGTACCATGTAACTAATTACATCACTAGGCGAAACCATATCACTACCTCTTTAGAAGCTCTATAGAAGGGGATTATCTTCTTTTTTTATCGAAGATTATAAATAGTATCCGATCACCTCAAGCGGCAGCCTTGGCTTTGTCCATTCCCAGTGGTTGTTGAAGTAGAGGTTTTTAAAGTTAAGGATTTCAATGATTTTTTTTTAATTTTGTTGGCTAGAAGCAGGCTTTTGCTAGTTTAGTTCTAGTTTTGTTTAGAATGAAGATTTTACGTTTGCAAATATTTGACTTTCATTTGATTTTAACTTGCTTTGGATCGTTTTTTATATATCAATGGAATAGTTGAAGGTGAATTGATAAACGTGTTGGAATGTTCGAGCACTATGACAGAATTGTTCGTCAAAGTTCGAGTAGACAATATATTGGTTAACAAAGTTTGTTAGGTGTTTTTCATTAGAAGTTTCGTTAATATTTTTGCCTTCAAAGTCCTCGTTTTAATATTTGATAAAATAGGGTTCGAGGGTTGAACTTCCTTTAGTTTTGTACTTTTATCTTATATTTTTATGTTTTAGCTGGTAAGATAACGTTTATTTGGGTGAGGTAGGCATTTAGCAATTTGTAAACAGTGTAATATGATTATTTATCACGAGTCAACTTTTTTTCGGGAATGGTTAGCGTATTTATATATTTGTGGCTTGGTGATTTTAGTGTTTTCGCTTAGCGTAACAATCTTGACGTATTTAATTGGTAATACTATAAGGTAGAAGAGAAAGAATCAATATAAGAGATAAGATTATGTGCTATTTATCGCGGAAGTTCTGGTTTGTTAAAGGTTTTTAATTAAGCGATTTGTAATTTAAGGTTTGTAATACTAATAGTAGTAACGATTTAGTCGATTTCTAACTTCGAAGGTTTTAGCAATGTAGTAATCATTTTCAACGATTGATTTTGAGACTTTAAGCGGTTAATTTGAACGTTTTTCTTCTATATTTGTTTTATGAAGATTTTTTAGCATTGTCAATGACAATATCGTCGCTACTTTAAAACTGCGGTAAGAAACCAACGCAATCTAAAAGTCGTTTTATCTTACTGTTTTGAAAAACCAACGTAAATTGTAAAGGTTTTCCACAGTAATCTTTCTACTATCTTGCAATACAAAACGTAACTAGAAAGTAGCATTTTTTATGTAGCTTATCTGTACTTAACCTAATAAGTACTTATTAGTATTGATAGGTCTTTAGACATTGTAATGTTGTTAATTTGAAGTGTGGTTGAAATAATAGTAGTATTGCAAAAGTCAGGAGGTAGATTGTTGTTTCTTCTAAGTTTAGCTAATTATTATCCAGTTTGCATACTACTTTCTATAAGCAATTGTGTGACCCATACCTCATATTGAATTCAATACTCTACCGTAATGAACTTGCAGCCAGTCTAGTTAACTTTGACTGCCCTGCATTTGAACCCTATTCCAACCACTATCTACAATAAAATATATAATATAATATATAATACTTCCTATAATATGATACATATTATATTGGAATATATTATGATTAGCGTTATTGGATATAATTCGCAAATACCGTTCGTTGTACCAATATTTTGTACGTTAATTATTGAAAAATATAATATTATTTACGTAAATATGAAAATGATGTTGAAGGATAAATAACTATAGAAAACTTTTTTTTTTTGAAATGTTGGATTATAGCTTATTAAAGGGGCGTCTAATTGAAAGAGCTAGAAAACAATCAAATTCAATTATAAATCATGGTAGCGAGCTTGTTTTAATAAGGTGTAATATTTAATCCCAATCCAATGCGTAGCGTGTATAACCCTCCTATGTAGTTTATCCGGCGACTTCCTGACTAATTGGCTTACAAGCAGTTCTTGTGTTGACAACTTTGCTTAGAAAGCCGATTTCGTTAGCATGGTCGCTGTATAAACCACTTCCCTGTGTAATGATCACACTCAATACCCGTGAGTATATAGAAGGTGTCAGAGGGTTTATGTTATCAAGAAGGTAGCAGAGGTGCTGAGTGAACAATATCGCAACCGTGCAAGTAATGATCAAAAGCCGTGAGGCTATTCAGAATATACTGAGACTGAATACTTAGATTGACAACTGAAGAGCTATGAAGGAAATACTATCTATGTGGTGCTGACCGTGTCCTTATATCCTTAATCCTTCATACGCCTTCAGTGCTGGATCATGTTGGATCGAAACATGATCTCAATGATCCTTATTGCGTAACCCTAACCCTAAGGTTGCTGACATAAGAGATATCCCCACCTGATGTGTTGGACATCAGGTTCTTAGTGGCTTAGCCCCATACTGGCCTGTTTTCTGACCCTCCGATGTTCTTGGGTCATAACACCCTGCAGGATCACTTGAAAGACGGTTCGTCAGGAAGGTCACTGTATAGACTACCCACCCCCCTCTACTAGTAGTGAAATTTGGACCCCGGGAACATGTCTAGGACCACTAGGAGTAGACACCCCACATCAGCGGCGCCGCTCAGAGCGGTGTACGCTCCAAGCTCCTATCCGACGCGGTGGGCCCGTCAGCCACAAACCTTACTTAAGCTTACGGCCTTATCGACCTGCTCGCAGCTATTCCCGGAACGAGACTTGAACAGCGAACTCCGGCCTTGTCGTCTATAGAGTAATAGTACATTGGTGGTCGCTGCAGGTCCTCCCCAGTGCATGTATCTCCAATATGGCTACTGACTAGGTACTGTACTTGCTGCAGCTCTACAGTGTTGTAGATAGTAGCAGTAAGTCTACCGTAGCTGGTGAATGTTCCATCGCATTCACAAAGTGTAATGATGATGATCATGTGCCAGCACTTGTACCGAGGTTGTGGTTGAACAGAGTTCAATAGAGATTAGTCCTACTGACTCGGTCATTATGTGAAAAGCACTCACGTACTGCGCTGCAAAGTGTGGTTTTGGGCGCTCCCTGCTCAGCGCTCCCTATCAAATGAGTTACCACATACGAGCTATATTATTTATCGATTTCTAATTGGGAATCGCGTCACCGTCGCTACCGTTCGCAGGTTTATCGTTAATAAATATTCAAATTTTATTTAATATTTTTAAATTTTTGAAACAATTTTATTTTGTATGGTTAAATTGTTATTTCAATATCAATTTATCCTTTTATCGTTATTATTATCCAATTTTCTGCTCATTCAAATAACGTAAGTATTATATTTGATATCATAGAGTGTTTTAACAAATCCAGCCATTATAGTAAAAAAGAATTTATGGTAGTAATTGGGGTTTAGTTCAAGATATAAAATTAATATGATATTATTTATTACATTATTACGTATAAAATTCATAGTTTTATTTTCTTATAATGTTTAGAATTTTTTTTTTTGGGAGAAGAAACAGATATATTTATATATGAGACTGATTTCTTTGAGTAGTGCTACTTAATAGCAAAGCTTTAAAGAAACATTTTAGGTAGATACTAAGTATATACGCTATATTTGCCAAAAAATACGCACTCCACATAAATCAGTACATACTTTGTATACGGTTTTATTTGGTGAAGTATTTTGCATAAACGTCGTGTAAGCGATATTCGATTGTGAAGAATATTGTGGGTTATACATATTATAAAAAAAGTTTGCGTTTTTTAAACAAATATAATAATACTAAAAATAGGGATACTACTATATATCCATATAGTTAGTATACGTAGGTCAAGTAGCAGTCTACTATACTGCAAGGTACACTCCTACAGAGTGCACGATAACGTGTTACACTGCAGGCTGCACTTTTGCAAAGTGCATGCATGGTACGGTCTAGAAGGGAGATTAGCAAAGTGTATAGTAGAGTTCCATTGCCTGGATGAGAGGTTTATAACCTTTCATCCATGGCGTACACTTTCTGAATACTTCTTCTCCCTTTATTATCTATCTTTACTACCACAATACCAATCTTTACTATTACTCTTCTACCTTTTTATATTTATATAAATAAGATAACCTTATCGATATTAATTAGTAGCCGAGTAGGTCGACTATAAATAGCCTAGGAAGAAAGAGACAAGCCGAAGTTAAATACCTATAACGGGAGGTTATAATGGTCCTAACAATTTATACTTCAATATTACGACTTGAAAAAATTATACGGGAGTATAGAATTATGCGGAAGCACCTTTAAAACCCGAAATGTAATAAGACTGTAAGATCTAGGATAACTTTAAAAAAGACTACTTCAATATATTATTATTAACCAGTTAGTGTTGTGTTCACTAGAAGCCCCGTTATGTTAACCATTAAATCGTTTTGGCGCTTTAAATATATCTGGACTCTTTTTAGAAAACGTTATATTACGTATTAAATTGCGCGAGCTAAAATCACTAACTTTCTAAACCCTTCGTTAGGACCCGTCCGACTTAAACGTAGTATTGAAATAGCTTACGAAATTTAAGAGCGGCTAAAACGTAATATCCACACCTTTTACAAAACCCAAAAGCGGTTACAACACAGTTCGCAAACCGCTCGCAAATAATAAAAGCGGTTATAACACGATATCTGAACAGCTTAAAAGATACGAACTGAGTTTTACACACTTGATTACATACATATACCTCTTTAAATTTATACTTTTACCTTCCCTATAACGAACACACTAAATAACCGTGAGTATATAGAAGGTATTAGAGGGTTTATGTTATTAAAAAGGTATTAGAGATGCTAAGTGAACAAAATCGCAACCGCGCAAGTAATGATCAAAAGCCGTGAGGCTATTCAATTGTGTAGACTGAATACTTAGATTGACAACTGAAGAGCTATGAAGGAAATACTATCTATGTGATTCTGACCGTGTCCTTATATATCTATGCCTTCATACCGTTTTCAGTACTAGATTCCTTGGATCAGTGCTGAACCCGCTGATCTTGGATCACTTGGATCAGTACTAGTCCCACTAATCCTAATCACGTGATTGGCTTAGTCATTTCCACTAATAAAAGAGAGGTGTTCCCCGCTTGATATGTTGGACTTTGGGCTCTAAGTGGCTCAGCTGCACACTGGTTAGCTTCCCGACCCGCTATCATACTTGGGACATAACACTCTCCTTTTGTCATTTGCCTTATTGGCCTCCTTTCGTTCGCCAAATACCATCTACTTTTAAATTAATTATTTACGACGTTTAAATTTACTAGCCGCTTAACCAATGTAACGCTTAAAACATATTAAATGAATCAATTTAAGGCGTTTAATTAGGCTGTAGTTAAATTTTACTTACGCCTTATTTGATATTGAATTGTACTAGTAAACGTTATAACCCCGATTTCATTATTTTTCCATACCTTATTCGTTTTATATTTACGTATATATACGCTTCTTATTTCAGTTATTCAAATATTATAACTAGGTTGCACATGAATTCTGTTTGTTACGCAAAACTAATATTTATACCGCTTTAATATTTTAGGAATATTAAAAAATCACCTTCCAAACCGTATTAGTATACTTTATACGTCGAGAACTATAGCTCTAATAATAATAAACATAGTAAAAACTAACGAATCTATGAATTACCAATTCACATACACGTTGTTTCCCAACAGCATTTTGAAGTATTGGAACCTTAACTGATAAAATAATAGAATCTATGTATTAATGAAAAACTTGAACCATTCTTCAGTAAATACGTACGATATTAATATAATCTTCAACTACTATAATGTTAATATTAAAGGGTGCGACTTATTCGATGATTTTAAAAAGAATTTCACAAACTAGATGCCAAATATATAGCATATAGTTGATAATGCGATTTTAAAAATATTACGAAAACAACTACGGAATAAAAGTATCAATACGACCTGTATAAATAATAATAATATTACAAAGGACATTTTAGTAATAATCTAGGTTATAAAAATATTGAAGTAGGCGGACGATAATGTGATGAAAGTGACATTTATAAAAGGATACGAACTAAAACGGTACCAGGATCGCCTTCTAAAAAAAATAACAGATCGGGAACAAGAAAAGCCTCCGAAAATATAGAAAAATAAACGTTTAAAAAGGCTAAACACCCGCCGCGAAGTGAAAACAGAGATAAATGAATCATTGGGAAAGGAGGAAATGCCGTAAAAATTATCCACGACACGGGTTAAATACAAACCCTTCCCGAAACATAGTTTCAAATAGAAACCAAGAAAAGATCGCGCTTCAAATACCGTTAATAACTAGTTTAATTATGACAAAAGCGGCCCGGATATAAAAAACGGCTTATTCGGAGATAACGTAAGCGATTAAATACGATAATGCATACTTTACAGATTAATACCCGCCAATTACAACCTTTACCATAACCACCTACCGTATCACTTCCCCACTCATAGGAGCGATCTAACAAAACTAACTAATTTCACCAAGCTTTAAAATATAGATAAGAACTATAGCGGCGAACCATACAACATACGCAATAACAAAATACATACAATATTAAATACGTATAAAAGGCTAAATATTAAACCATCGCAATATTATATTATTATATCCGATATATTATCGGAGTAAAATAAAAAGTTAAATATATACCACTTTGTGGCAATAAATAAACTTTCGGAATGTTACAACCTCTTTGAATTATATTTTGATATAGAAATGAACTACGAATTTTACGATATAGACTAAATTAATACCACCTGGAAATCCATTAAAAAAAACGTAACAAAGCAAATAAAAGCTTATTAAAAATGCTTACTACCCTATTAGCGAAGTTTCGAAAATATTAGCTGACTCTTAAACCAGAATATAAAAATAATGAACTATTTATTTGAATAATAATAAAATTATGCCTCGGAAACCTAGATTTCAATCTTTTGTAATTTAAGCCCGAAAAAAACTTGAAGGATTTTTATAAGAGTTT
This sequence comes from Anisogramma anomala, assembly GCA_038502455.1. Lineage (NCBI taxonomy): Eukaryota > Fungi > Ascomycota > Sordariomycetes > Diaporthales > Gnomoniaceae > Anisogramma > Anisogramma anomala. Next base: position 26,515,486 of record JASMMZ010000001.1, on the reverse strand, counting down.
TAAAATATCGTTCGAAACCTTTTTACGCCGATAGGAAAACCTTGGATTAGAATTAAAAACCGATAAAACCAAGAGCAAAAGTTAAATTACTAAGAAAGTACTTGCTGAAACAATTTACCACGTTTTAGACCAAAAATTAAAAGTATATATTAAGAAAAATAAACGACCCAGATATGGATTTAAAAAAAGAAATATAAGGGAGAGGGCTCTAGGTATAAAGAGTAAAATAACCATTCCTGAAGACAATTATACGGTTAAAAACAAAACTTACAATGCCTATAGTAATACCCGCCAAAGGGTATATAAAACTTTATAGGGTTTTAAAAACCCTATATTGGATACGGTAAAGTCGGTTATTAATTTACTTACTAACTAGTATACGAGTAAATTCGAACTAAACGATAATTTCAAGCCTATCACCCACCCAAAAACTAAATGATAGCTAATTTTACAATATACGCAACCGAATACGAAGGCGTAAAAGACGAGTTTAACGCCTACCCCTATAAATATACCTCTAGAAAAAAAGACTTTAAAGGTGATAATATTTACCTGATAGTCTAGGATATCGAAACCACCCTACGTATTTTCACAAGCTTATAAGGACGCCTCTTTTTATATAATATAGGCCTGGACTACGTAATCAGCGTGTTAAACATCTATATGGCATCGCAATTTTCGTTTTCGGATAAGTACAGCAAACGGTTTTAAAGTATTATACCTAATACAAGTACAACCGAAATTTTAAGGGCCAGAAAACGAAAATTCTATGCGTTCGCAGCGAAATTTCCAAAATTCCAGTTTAACCCTATAAAATAATATCGAAAGGTCCTATTTGGCAAAGACAAAATGTCGTCGTTCAATACGGTCGTTCTAAATACACGATTCGAACCGGTTAATTTTTACATAATAGACTTTAAAACCCCATTTTTAATTTTGTTAATTAATATATATGAACTCGGAATCAAGGTTCGGAATAGAACTGGTTAACTTAGTCGCTTTTTAAATAACGTATTCGTATCGTTTAGACTTAAATTAGGCTACTTGTGTTTTTTCTTTGAAACACATATAATTAAGTTAGTTTACCTAACGTAGCTATAATTGCGGATACTATACCGTTAATTCGGATACCCAGTTGTGAAACGCTTTTTATGGTTACTTTTCGCCGCAAATTATACGGATATAGGGAAGAAAGCGTTCGAATATATTGAGAAGTTTTACCATAAATGTTCACTATACTTATAAGCTTTACGGCGATTTAAATTCCGCTTTAAACCCATTATGAAATTTTACTACAAGGTAATTAAAAATAAAATATACTTTAACGGCCAGCTAATACTTTACGCTATTGACATAACAATATAATTTCAAACGGCGAATTTTATAGAAAGCGCTTTTTTTATAAACTATTAAAATACTATAGTTAATTATTAGTCAAAAATTTATATAGGGCCTCCAAATTAGATTACTTATAACGTCGGCACGGTCTACGATGTCTTTAAGTAGTAGACTAAAGTTAGGATCGTCGGTATCGAATGTAAATAGATATTAGTACAAGTATTATAAGGTATTTGAAAGTGTAAATGGTATTATAAACCGTTTAAAAGGGTGTATATAATACTTTTCAAAAAGCTAAAGGGTATTAGTTTTAAGGAATCTATTTTTTAGATAACGGTTAACACCATCAATAACACTTTCAGCTCTAATGTGTTAATCATTACATTCCTTATTTTTAGTGTGTATCTAAGGGTTTATATAAACTTTACACTATCGTTAATTCAAGTGTAAAGGGCGAATACTATAACGAAAGCTATGGTAGAGTTACGTTTTTTAAAGACTAAAAATGATGTTGTTAAAGTATTAGTTATAAGGAAAGGCCTATAGAAGACCGGTGTTTTAAACTTACTATTATCATTTGATATCCTAACTTAGAAAGTAAAAGACAGATGGATTGACAATTAAAAACAAGTTATAATATGTTCGTTAATATACCAAATGATATAAGCTTGTTTCATTGGATAATGGTACTGGAGTATAAAAAGGAAAAGATAGAGAAAAGCAGTTTAAAACCGTAATCCGATTAATAATATCAACGTAATCACTTTTACGATAACGGATATAAGCCGCCCTTGAATTTAATACACCCCCCGAATCGCACTATGGAACCATTACCAATACGTGAAAACGGTTCACTTACACTAATTCCATTAGCATCTCGCCGCCGAGGCTACCCACTTAGCTCGAAAAATGAAAAAAAAAAAAAAAAAAAAAAAAAAAAAAAAAAAAAAAAAAAAAAAAAACGCACTAATACTGTTACCATTAACTTCTTTATTATTTAGAAGTAAATGACAAACCATAAGCTTAGTTTAAAGCTCTACCGCAAAGATATTATTACTATCTTAAGTACTTTATTCGAACATTTTACCTAAATATAAATCGTTACTTTAATAGAATAAGGTATTTTTCTTTTCGCAAGGTTTAACCCAACGATTTAAGGTTTTTATTTAGTTTTTCCTGTACGCTTCATATACAAAGTTCAAAAATATAACCGGAAAGCTGTACGAAAAAACTCGCATTATTATCAAAGGTTATAACGACGATAGTGAAAAGGATATTCGAACCTAGTCGCCTATATTACAAAAAGTAAACCACCGTTTAATTTTTACATTTATATTCTCTTTTACTTCCCTTTATAACTTGTATATTAAACATTATAATGTTATGTAAGTTTACATATAATCTGAGGAACGGCTGAAATGGCGTATTTATGCCGATATACCTACAAATAATAGAAAATACCGTTTACTTAAAATGATTTTACGTATTATAAAACCGTTTTAAACCTTAGTTAAAGTTAGTGTATATTGGTATGACACTTATTGAAGATATTATAAAAAACGGTTCAAAATAGCTAGTTCGACTTTCGACCTATGCCTATTAGTTTTAACAGCCCGTTTTCAATGCTTTGTATTAACGGGTATGTAAACAGATAACATGATGACATTATGTAACGCGTTGTTTTCCGTATCCGAAAAAAATGGAAACTTTTAAAGATCGGCATTAAAGTAAAACTTAAGACGTAATTGACGTAGGATTACATGATCGACATTAACGGCACGACTATCACACCCAGAAACAGCGTCTTCAGCCTTATATAAAAAGAGTAATTAGACAAATTTACCTTTTTCACTCTGAATAATATACAATGAGTTGACAAATATAGGTACCAGTGTGTATATAGTACTTAGGTTACTTGAGTGACATAACCGAAAGCGGTGTTTAACCTTTCGGTCGCCGTGTAATCTTAAACTGACTGTTTAGAAGATATATATAAGACGTTGAACAAACGCTTTATGTGGTAAATATATAATTTAAATCGCGGTTTATATTGAGTATCAATCAAAATAAGTATTATGAAATTATTTGTTTTTATTAACAGTTCCTTCGTCAATAACTTTCATTTAAGCCTATAAATGATATTTTTTTTTCATTTTAGGTAAAGAAAAACCGGTTTAGGACGGATTTATATTCTGTAGAAATATCATTTATTGATGTTAGGCCAAGTATAAGCGGATTACGCGTAGCGTTTTGACTTTAAAAATTTATAAAATATGGGGAGGTTCCTATTTGGGTATTAATATAAACATAACGATCCGAATAATTATTTTAAACCTTAGCTTAAAACTTATCCATTTTGTTGTTTACATTAACCATTTTTTATTATATAAATACCTGGTTAAATTTGGAACTACAAATGAAAAACGATTTATGATTAATTATAGCCTTATGCTGATTATATAAGCGTTGCTAAATTAAGGAGATAGGGTGGATCGATAGCAAATTAAACCCAACAAACGTAATAATTAAAGGTGCTTCGAATGGAGTATTAAAATCGTTTATATTTATAAACACTCTTTTCGTTGGTGTTATTGGAAAGATTTTCCGATCTTATTAAGATTGACGTTTTACGCCGTATTTCTTTTTTCTGTTTTACACGATTATACCGCTCTTAATATTTTCCGAGCGGTTTGTAACCCGTCATTCGCGCCGCGCCTTACGTTTTACCCCAGTGTATTCCATTTATTCACATAGTTTTCTCAAATTATTCCTTAATTTAAACCTACTAATTCGTATTACTTCTAATATAGTGTTACTTGAATTTTATTAATTTCAACCTTGTTTCTTTTCCACTCCTTACCTTTTTTTATATTTTGTTACCTATGTTACGATGATTCAAAAAGTAATAACATTACTATATAATGTACTACATTATGGCCGGATGTGCTGGCTTAGTTAAAATGAGCAGCTATTTACTATTAAAAGAAAAGGGAAAAGGCGATGCCATTACGTTTTTACCATCTTTCTTGTCGCCCTCCCCCTTTATGTTAACGCCACCGTTATTACAGCTATCAATGCCGTCATCAGTGCCACCAAGGAGGTGGCCCCGCGCCTTAAGTCGTATACCCTTCGGTAGAGGCACCGGGGAGCCTATACTATTTTCGCGGAGATATGCGATAACTTCATTGAACTCGCTTACGCAATATATACGCAAGCCCCGCTTTCAGGTAGTAATAGCGGCTGCTAACTTCTTAGTTCAACGCTTAGCGCTTACTACTAATTAGTATCGGCTTATTTTGGTTATTTACGAAAGTGGTTTTTTTTGGAAAGTCCTTAAGTAATATGTTTTTCGAAGTAGAAAAATAAGGTTCGCGGTTAAATATATAGGTTTAGATCTATTATAAATCTGACGGGCGCGTAATACAGCTTCAGTTAACGGCCCTAAAACTACCGAAATAAAATCGTATTCAATATTGGTCTGTTTGTAACAATGATAGCGGACCGAAGAACCCCATTTTTAATAGTAATCGCTAATAAATTTACTCGTGGTCGCGAATACGATATAAGGCACCTAAAGCGTATCCCTTAGCGACCTGGAGCTACGGACCCGAGTACGTTGCTTTAACGCTTTACGCATTAAAAAGGCCTCGCGTTGTACCCTAACTATACCTAACTTGAGGCGGTAAAAAAGGTCCGTTTCGACCTCCTTGTTTAAATGTATATTAAAGTAAAATATATGGGTGAATTTGGTAAATACAAATCGCAGCGTAATTTCGCAAGACAATATTTACGGCTTAAAGGAGTCCCCGCGGGTAATAGGATCTTTATACGCTAGAAAAGGGTAAGGTTTATAATCTTACAAGCTTCCTATTCCTCTATCCAGGAGTAAGGGGAAAAGGGGGAGGGAAAAAGGGGAGAAAAGGGGGTGGTAACTTAAGCGGCGATAGCGGCGGACGGCGAGGCGAGGGGCGAAGCGGGGATTAACGATATAATACTAAAGGAGGGGGGGCTGTACGTTGTAGTAGTAGTGGCGATGGTAGCGGAGGAAACGGTAATGACGACGACGGCAAGGCGCTTATGCTTACGCGCCAAATAGCGCCTAAATATCCTATTCTTACGTAACATCTATTTAAAGGCGAGATAAGTATATAGAAATTAGTCAAGTCACCTTCCTATCGGAGTGGCTTAAAACAGGCGATCAAAATAATAGATTCATTTATATACGTAAATTAACTGGTGAAAACTTACGCTAACTTCGGGTACGCACCGTTAAAAGGGAAAAAAAAAGAAATTTTACTTAAACCAATAGCGATATATCTTTTTATTCTAACCTTAAAGACGGCAGGGCGTAATTTCCCCTATAACACCTACATAATCACAACTACAAAATTACACCTCTATTAGGAATAACCAAAATACCATTAACAATTATATCGCCACCGTTTAACTACACTAACCAAGCCCTTATTACAATTACCACCGCGATTAAAAACTACTAATTTGAACCTTTACAATTTTTATTACGACTATATTGTTATCATAAAATTGCGGATGAGAATTATATTACAAATACACTGTTATTATAATACTATGGATACAGATTGCATCACAATTACACAATTACTACAAAATTATAGATACGGATTATATTACAAATATATTGTCACTAATAAGTTACGGATACGGATTACATTACAATTATACTGCTATTACTAAACTATAGATACGAAGTGTATAAAAAAAGAAAAAAGATTACCTGTGTAAATATTACTATATATCCCTATAATTAGTATATGTAGGTTTAGTGGCAGTGCACTACACTATAAGGTGCACTCCTACAGAGTGCACGATAACGTGTCACGCTGCAGGCTACACTCTTGCAAAGTGTATGCATGGCACGGCCCAGACGGGAAATTAGCAGAGTGTATGACAGAGTTCCACTACACGGATAAGAGGTTTATAACCTCTCATCCGTGGCGTACACTATCTAAATGCTTCTTCTCTCTTTATTATCTATCTTTACTACTACAATACCAATCTTTACGATTACTCTTCAACTCTTTTACATTCACGTGAATAAACAGACCTTACCGACAGAAAATGTGGTCTATTAGACTAAATTTAGTTTATTATGACACAAAATAGATACTTGATAGGGGGATATTCTAATTGAGTTAGGTTTGATAGTTAATTATGTTATACGTACCGCGGCTAAGTACGCGGCATATACCGTAACCCATACGCGGTACGTACCTAACAGGGAGCGCCGAGCAAGGAGCGCTAAGCACTATACTCTGCGCTGCACTTGGTACGGCTCTTTTTCTTTCAGCCAGTAGCATGGCAGCCCGTGAATGCTGATCGCCGTACTATATACTGTACTGTACTACATAGTACATAGGATGATTTGGTGAGCTCAGATTTCCAAGACCAAGGGGCCCGTCGAGGAGGAATCTGGGCCATGAGACATAATCAATTGCATCGCTGAGATTGTCCAAGCAGCATAAGCGGCCCTATTGCGGAAAATTTCCCAGGCATCCAGGGCCCTGGCCTGGTGGCTGCCATACTAATAGTAGAGTTATCAGTGGCCCCCAGCCCCCAGCCCCCAGGCCCCAGCCACGAAAGCATGGATGGCTTTCTGGCTTCCTGGCTTCCTCCCTTCCTCATCAGTCTGTCCACTTTGGCATACTATGTGGGAAGCCACGGCGATACTCTTTGTAGGGAAAGTTTAGCTGTATTGGTTGGCGTCGCAGACTGGAATCTACTGTGACGGCTAAGTCTGGAGGCTAGTCTAAGTGGCAACGGCGCACAGACCACATAGAGTATGCAGAGGTCTTATATGTTGCCACATACACTCCTTTAACCTGTAGCGAAAAGAGGCTTAGAGAATACTCAAATACCCTTCAAATCAAGTCTATAGGTTCATTCATACCTATTCATTTAGTCTATTAATCCCTATCTTTATCCTTATCCATTGCAAATCCATCTAAGCTATACCCAATAAAAAACTAAAGGTTACAAAGTGAAAACAAAAAATCCGGTAACGCATCCACGTAAATCCTAAATCGGACGAACATGTTCATATGGTGACCTTGCTGAGAAATTGACTTTGTAAGCAAACCTGTCCGCAAAAGTCTATACTTATCTTTGACCTTACATCAACTTTCTTGGCATAGGTGCACGGACCACCTTGTTAAGGAGGGTAGGGGGCCTACACTGTAAACCCTAACAGTGTCCACTTCCGAGAATTTTTTTTAAGTCCAGTCGTTTTCAACACCACCACTTCACATGCACCCTATTCTACCACAATATCACTAATCGGCTTTATCACCACTTGAATCTTTTCCGGCGACCCCTTTTTGGCTATGAAGATCGTCGTCGACCCGCCGCACCGCCCGCGTAGCGGTGCATCCAGAGAATAGCCCTTACAACTAACGATTCCGTCCCTCGTTACTTGTGCCAACGTAGCCTTTTAAACTTAAACTTGTATACTGTAAGTTTAATTCCTTTTGCGCTTTAAGGTCTAGACCTTTGGTATAAGCGCTCGCACTTGACGGCTCTATTTATTTATTTATGTATTTATTTATTTATTCTTAAGCCGTCGCCACGTATACCGGCGCTCCGTCCGCTTCACGGGGCCTTTAAACTTAAACTTGCACTTCAATTACGATACAAGTTTGATTCTTTTTACGTTTTAAGTTCTCAAAAAACCCTTTATTATAAACTCTCGCACTTAACGGCTTTATTTATTTATTTATTTTTAAGTCGTTGTTATATATATCGACGTCCTACCCGCTTAACAGAGCCTTCGACTATACTATAAATGCCTTTTTCTTTTTTTTAGCTATCCACAAAAGACTTTTTACGGCATACCAACCGCTTAGTAATGTACCCTTTTTATAATTCTTTTACACTTTTTCGGTTTACGGTTCGTGGTAAAAATTTAACTTAGGCTATAAAGCATATCTTTCTTCTGAGTTGTAAAGCATATTTCTCTTATCGCTACATGCCTTTAACTAAGATATATATGTTTTACAAGTCCTTTACATTTTTAGGACCGCCGTCAAATCTTCGATACGAGTAGGCGTCGAGTGGAAATTAAGATAGTCATATAGCACGGCCCGGCTAAGGTTATAACTTTTACACCCGTACAATGTTACGAGTCTCTGAACTATAGGGTTACCTTGAAGCCTTAATTGGAAAGTTAGCTTAAGATTCGATTTCTAACTCAAGGTTTCTTTTTATCTTTGTGTTTTTCCATTCTTTAAAGAAAGGTTGTAACATTGGATTTTTCTTTATAAAGATATTTGGTTAAAATACTTTTCCGAAACACCTAGTAATATCTACCCTCTTTTACGTGGCATGTGGACAAACTTATACAAATATAGTTCATACTTGTAGTCTTCGATAGGTTTATGACACGTAGTAAAGAACAATATAGTTGATTATACGACCACAACAGCATTTAACACATATGTATAATGCACTACCCAAAAATTAGACACAGATATGTAATATGAGGTTTTTAACCTTATGTATTTTTTTAGTTAAGGATACAACTTTTAATGGTTTATTTAATGGATTGTATGGTATAATTTGGAAACAACAAGAATTTTTGAATAAGGTGGTTGTTATCGGTAGAAATATTGAAGTTGCGAGCCTTCCCGCCAGTATATGTATGTATTTCACATTAGCGAGGATCACACTACAAAGGCTATATAGTGGGCACTGACCGGTAATAGTAAATCTCGAAAAAAATAAAAAAAATATACTTAATATGCATTGGATTAAGTTGAATTGTTTCAGGTATATTGCCATTCATTCAACTTTGCGCTACAACTGTATACCCTCTATAGTACAATACAATCGTCTGAATTCAAAATCCGGTAGTTCACCTTTTGACCGATACATCCGTAGAAAAAACATAATATCAATATCAATAAGATTATAAAAATAATAATTCTCGTTAACTTACTTACAAACTTTTATATTAATATTTCTATAATTATTTATTAAGCACTTACAGTAACCAAAATTCAAAAACTGAAATATCATATTTTATACAGCTACTTAATACGATATAAAGATGTTTTATTGATACAAGTAGTTGTTTTGTGAATAAATTAGTCACGTTCATAATATGAAATATAAATATAACGAAATTTACCCGAATCTCGCATATATTTCACCTATACTTCAAATTTTTATGGTGAAATTTAGGATAAAAAGTATAATATTACAGTAGTTAGTGTTAAAGACTTATTTTCATATTATGAACAACAAAACTTTATATAAATATCAGGATTCTAAATTATAAAGAAATGTTTAAAATTAGATTGAATTTGAAATTATTTGAGCTTTTCATTAGTATAACATATCTTTCCCAACACATTCATGGGAAGCTCCCACATTTGTTAGTGCTTCCACCAGAATTATATATGATCTCATAATATCGCCGAAAAACTCTTTGAATAGCTCCTGTTATAGCCAATATCGGAGGAGTCAAATCGAAGCCAGGCGCCCTCGGTGCGCTTGTAGAGGACGCCCGATCTTTACAGAAAGATTAAGGGCCCCAACAGAAGCCATAGGCAACTAGACCTCTTCTGGCGGAGAAGAACGTAGCTGTATAGCGAACCTAAAACTTTAGTGTTGAAACCTTTTACAGGGCCCTTAACGCGCAGAGACGCAACCTAGAAACTCGAGAGTTTATATACCTAGTCTACGAATAAACTATTAATGCCTTTGTTGCTCGCTTTGATAAATCCTACTTTACTCAATAATACGTCTTAACTTTATATATCGCGATATATGTTACTAATAATATTGTAGGTAGGGGTCTATACCTTTAGTTAAGGGGACTATCGTTAGTAAAAATTGAATAAATCCGTAAAACCCTGCGTGTTCCCTTTCTTATTACTTTGAATTATTTTATAATACCAACTTCACCAGTGGACGTATCGGTATTTGAAACTAGATTATCTCCTTACCTTATATTACCTTAGAATCTTTTACCCTACCAATTAAAAACAACTATGTGAGCCGCTGTAACAAGCCGTAATAGGATGCCAGTTTTCCTTTTATATGGTAAAGGATCTCGCCGCCTATGAGAGGATATTAAGAACTTACCGGCGACATCCCGAAATACTATCTCTCATAATATACAGCCTTTTAAAAGATAGGTCAAAAACTAATTTATGAGTTCTCATTAAATTTCTAAAAGGCCTTAAACGCGACGTCGAAAACTATTCCCTCAGATACGCCCTCGTTAAACATGTAAAACTAAAACTGTAAACCATTAAGTCAGTTAAAAAACACTTAGTAGGTTTACTATTCGTTACGCTGACATCGCTGTTAAGAATAAACTCTTTTTTGAAAAGAATATATTAATATTCATCCACTAATTCGAAGAAATATCCGATATATTTCATTAATTTTCGTATGTTTACGCGGTAAACAGGGTTTCTTAAATAATTCAAACGGCTTTCAATGTTTTAAAAAAACTCGGATCGAAATTCTAAAGGTAATAAAAATACCATTCAAAATAAGATTATGTTGATTAACATGAACCCATCAATGAATATAAGAATATATTCATACAGAGTTAATGATCTAAATAGTTTCGTTTTTTGAGTTTATTAAAACTCATTGTTTATGTAATGAGAATAAATGAACGAAAAGGATTAATTGATAACATCGACTTCAATTATATCAAAACAATAATTTATTATGATATATTAATCGACGTTTCATACAACGATTCAATACACTAATTATATGATATAAATAATAAACTATATTCTAAAATCGTATAAATCGCCTATTAAATATTATGATTGATAAAGCCTTTTCGTATTAATATATGTTGATTACCTAACGACTCTTAACTAGGATATAAAAATTATATTTAATTTTCAGGCATCGGTTCAAACAAATTTTAACTCTTGGTTAGGCCAATAATAATACAAAAATAATGATAAAAGCCTTAGTAAAAGTCATTATCGCGTCCACCTCCGCCGCGAAACCAATCCCTATTACACTAACATTCGTTAATAATTTGTCAATAAAAACGCGACATAACTCGAATTCCCCGCCTGCGCTTTCGGATCTCTGACCTTACGGCTCCATATATCGAAATAGTCTAAACGTATAACTATTTTTTTCAGAAACTATTATTAGGGTGATAGGTAAATTTATTCACGTTTCAAAAATGATGGATATACGGTGTTTCAATATCGAAAACCCCGTTATACCTTCAAAAAACTTCGGTTTTTTCGAGGTTTACAAAAAAAAAATGTATTTGAAAAAGCCGACATTTATATAATAGATAAAACGGTTATAAGGCTAAGAACCCTTATAAAGGGGTACGAATCCTTTAAAATTATACCTGTAAACTCGAAATATTTAAAAATCTACGTAATCGGGTCGTAAATAGTTTCAATTATTGCAACTAAAACTTTATGAAACTCAGCCATTCCAACTTTAAAATCGGCTATGTTTATATCCGATTTTAGCTCCATGTTTATAGCGTCTAGCGACTTACGAATCTTTGCCAATTACTCGTATTAAAAAGACCAAACAGAATTATTGAAAATACAACAAGCATAGTCTCTTAGCAACAGAATCAGTTAGTACTTGGTACTTCTCTACACCAAAGATAAGGTATATACAGGAGATGGGGATATCCCCCGGAGCACTATCAGAAACACTAGTAAGAGGATTAGAAAATAGTATACTAAGTTATATGAGGATCGGGATAGAGATGACAACTGTATACCAATATTTGCTAGTATAGGGGCACTAGTACTTAAAAATGTAAGGTACTAGTTTTTACTCATATGGAGGATTAACACGGAGATGTTTCCTGGTACAAGAACTTACTAGCACAGGGAAACTAGTATTTACTAGTAGAAACTGGAATTTACTAGTATAGAGTCTCGACCTTAATGATTGATATCATTGTAAGAATTTACTTAATCATATATAAAAAGTTCTTCATGTAGATTATAATATATTTGGATCTCTAAGCTTATATAATATTTTCTTATGTAATAACCTCAATATATTATCATTACAATTGTACCGTATTGTTGAACTATTTTACCGAATTTCATTCAATACTTTTTATACAAAATTAAAGACTAAACATGTCCACTTTTTCTATACTTTTTGATACCTTTGTGAATGCTTTACAGTATTCCCAGAATGTCACTATTTGTTTCCTCCACTAGGACTGTCTTATAACAGTAATATTGACGATGGTTATTTTTTTAGAGGACTGTCATTGCTTCCGGCTCCTTAGGTTTTGGACCTATAGGTTTTCCTATTCCCTCTACTGAATCTATATCCCTTCTTTTCCTACGATTTTGGGAAACTCCTGCCCCTGTTGCCTTAAGGGATTTGGACCCTAAGGTCCTATTAAGGAAAAGATGAAAGGCAGCTCGTGATGCCCGTAGATCTAGAGATGAGCAAGAACTTTAAGTCGTCAATGCTGTTGATTTTGTTGATTAAAAGGTAAAAGCTAGAGTTATCAATGCCCTAGATCACTCAAAATGAGAAAAACTCAAATAAGCTATTGATCTATTCAATAGGCTATGGACTGAGTTTAAGGAATACCTTAAAGGATCTCAGATACCAAAGCCGGATCAATACAAATCAATAGGGATCAATCAGAGGAAAAAACGGAGAAGAAGAGATTAAGAACCATTTTTGAACTTTAATGATAAGAGGATGATTTTAGAGCCGAAGCTACAATCGTCAAGATATTTTGAAAAGTTCACCCGTTCAAATATCAATACATTGCTAATAGATGTTCAAAAATATTCTGTCAGTAATAATTGTTTTAATATCTTAGAATAAATATTAATAATGAACATGAATATAGTTTCTACGAAAACGGACTATATTTATTGGTTTTCCCCAATCGATTATAGGCTGGAAAAAACTTCAAAAACCATTTGTATACAAATCAGAGCTTACAGGATAATTACTTCTTTCATCACTTCAGACATTTTAACTATTATCTTTGGTATTTAGAACCTATATAAGTTCTTCATAAAGTTGATTGGTATATATTCAGGCACTAGACCGATTTATTATTAAGAACTTGTTAAAAAACTTAGTTTCTTTCACTTCTTACGTTATTTCGCCTTTTCTTTTTTTATAATAACTTTTGAAAATACCAAAAGAAGTCTCATCCACCAAGGTTTCTAGGTTAACGATATTGAGTATTACGTTTAGCTTTTGGCTTGTATTAAGCTCGAATTTCCAGTGTGGATAATTTGGATGTAAAGTGAATGAAAAAAAGCCGTTGCATTAGGACTTTTGAATTTCAATTAGACTTCCAACATATGAAGCATTTTTAAGAAGGAAAAAGTGCTAATTCTATTCATCAAAGAAAACAAAAATAATAGCCTATTAACTAAGATCAACAAATTAGTAAGGTAGGAAAAAATTGCCTTACCAGCTTATATAAAGATTATTAAGCATAGTATTATTAGGTAATTTACCTAAATTTACCGCCTTCCTTTAGTTTTAATATATTTTTAAATGAAAAGGAAGAAAAGACGGACTTAATTACCCTTGATAACCGTAAATTTGATTTCCGCTATATGTAATAATATTTTTTTATGGTGCTGCCACCTACCCTATGAAATATTCAATTTGACCGTTCTTCTTTATAAGGCCTTGTATAAGAATGGTTTCGCTAATTAGAAGCCATACTTTACAATAGTATTTCTGTTTGAAGTTATCCACTTTTAACGTTAAAGGATTCACTTTCAACGTCAAATTATCCATTTTAGGCGCTAAAATCTCGACTTTTTACGTCCACCCGCCGAAACAACCAATTGAAGACCGTAATAGAAGCGGGTAATGCAGCTATACAAGTCTTACTCCCAACGTTAAGTCTTAATGATTTCCCTATTTTTTCAAAACCATTACATTGAGTTGTAATTGGTTGGCTCCGGTTTTAATATATTGTAAGACATCATTGAGGTTTATTTTGGTATATTTCAATGAAGATTTTTTTTTAATTCTAAATGAAAGGCGAAAATTACCCAGGATTACGATTGGAAGGTAATTCGGTTTAACCTATAACACAAGTTATAATACAAATATTAGTTAAATCTGATGAAGTTTATCATTACAACATCTTAACCTTTTATAATTGGGTGTATTACCCTTAGTCTATCATGAATCTAATAAGTTTTTGAAAGCTTTACTATTTGTGTATGAAGATAAGAAACTTATTTTTAGTTGACTTCCTAAATAAGGAAATATTCGTTACAATGACTGAAGACTACACTATTATCTAAATCATGTAACAATTCTATTGTCACTTTATATCCAAAATTCCTTTAAAGTTTTTCTATACTTTCCTTTAATATATTAGATTCATTTACAATAGCTTATAATTAATCAAATATTTATTCCTGTCATTGCATGTTCTCAAAAAGGATTTAAAAAAGAATGTTTCAACTTTTTCTACATTTATTGTATGCTTTTCAAAACCATTCGATGGCGACCAAGTTTCCAATACGGAGGTCCGGAGAAAGAAGGGTACATCTGAACCTTAATGGATTTCTTGAAACAACTGCTAGCTTATAATGTGAACGTTGTAGCTTAATTGTTATTAAAGTTGAATTTAGCTTCAAGGTTTGTAATATGGTCATTGCGTCCTTTAAGTAAGAGCTGTATAGTAATTTATGGTATATTAGATGAAATTATCAAACGTATTGGATGTCTCATAAACTTTTTCATTTTAGACATAAGTAATAAACTCTCCGACCATTTAATTAGAAAAATATTTATCAACCATTTATTTATCTTAAAATATTTTTACTATACACCCCTAAAACGAATACGATTTCCAAATGTCTTAACAAAGTAATGTTAGAAAATATACAGCTTTGAACTGCTATCAGAAAAGTTCTATATCACTTGAAGCTTTACTAATTCTGTAATGATCACACTAAATACCTATGAGTATATAGAAGGTATCAGAGGGTTTATGTTATCAAGAAGGTAGCAGAGGTGCTGAGTGAACAATATCGCAACTGTGCAAGTAATGATCAAAAGCCGTGAGGCTTTTCAGAATATACTGAGACTGAATACTTAGATTGACAACTGAAGAGCTATGAAGGAAATACTATCTATGTGGTGATGGCCGTGTCCTTATATCCTATGGCCTTCATACCATCTTCAGTGCCTAGGCTCACCGGTGCTCACTAAGGCTCACCGGTACTCACTGAGGTTCACCGGTGCTCACTAAGGCTCACCGGTAGCTCAGCTGCATGCTGGCCTGTTTCCTGACCCGCCAACGTGCTTGGGTCATAACAATTTCCTAACAACAATTGTGATAGCTAACTTATCGATTAACAACAGGAGTAAAATTCAATATATCTCGCTTCATGGGGGTTTTAACATTAAGGTAAAGGAATAAGTAAATCATCAACCTAACTTTAAATTTAACTTCACTCATATCTCTGCTGTGATCGTCCACATATCCTTTGTAAGACCAGTAAAGAGAAAAAGACTAATTGAATGAAATAAAGAGGAATACTTCTTTTATGGAAATTCTACAATATTACAAAGCCCTGGAAAATTTTCATAGTTTACTTGCAAGAAGGGTTAAAGAAATCAAGTATGAAAATCGTTAGCACTTTTGATTTAACGGTGTTTTAAAAAACATCACGGGCTATCCTAAATCAATTATGAGTCATAAAAAGATACTATCAAGGTTAACACCCCTTATAACACTGTAAATGCTACTGTAAACTCCAAACTAAAAAAAAGTATGCGCTAAACAGTAAAAAAAAACAGTAAATAGTCTACAGGAAAGTTTGTTAGTAAATGTTGTTATTGATAATGATACGGTAAATTTTGTATTTTTCATCAACAAATAAGAAAATCAACCAACTATAAAGAAATCTTTGGATGGCCCTAAAGCCGAATCCTGGAAGAAGGCCCTCTATAATGAGATAGAGCTTTCAGATTCTTAAGGTCATAAGGATATTAAAAGAGGTAGCAGCCGTTATACCCTAATCGTAAAATAAGTTATTAAAAATCAAAACTAATAACAATGGTTAAATAGAAAGATATAAGATAAGAATCATTATATGAGTATTTAATGAAAAGGTATGGTGTTGACTATAATGAGACTATTTTGTCGCTATAGTAAATTTTTGCACGTAAAGGATCGTCATCCCTTTCGTTGATTCCTTTGGCTGAGATATTAATCAAATCGCCATCGATTTAGCCTTTTAAAATGGAAAACTTTAAGAATATGTGTTAATAGAGATCCTAGATACTATGAAAAACTTATCAAAACATCTCGAAAAGAATAATATAGGTTGTAATCTTATAATTGACAAAGTTTTCTAGCTTCTCAATTGCCTTTACGAGTTGAAGCAAGTTTAGAAATAATAGTTAAAACATTGAAAGTAGTTTTAAATACTTTCAAAATTGAATGGTTAAGTTTTGATACCTTAGTATACATTATTTATTGTTATTGGTTTCTTATTTGTACTTATGTTAAATACTCCCTCATCAAGAGTCCTAACCCAAAACTATTGAAGTCTTCAAAATGTATATCGGAAACCACTTTAAGTATAAAAATCGAAGATAGGCTAAGCACTTCCAAAGGGTAGGTCTCTTACGCAATAAAGATACATAAAGAATCATCTTAATTAAGAATACATATATCTAAAGGATCCTAAACTCTAAAGTAAAGAAATTAAATAGACGTCCAATCTACATCCGTATCGTTACTAGATCACTTGTGCATGCTATATCCATACCCTCTAAAAATCAGTCTGATATATCACAAACTAAGAAATATCAGTCATATTTTAAGGCTTTTAGCTATACAATGTGACAAACTAGACCGGATATCGCGTTCCTCATATCAGTATTCTAACGCTTTGTCCACAATCCTTCACATAAAAACATTACGCTTATTAGTTACACTGTTGAATGCCTTGAATTATATAAGAATTATAAATTATAAGTAGGGAGGAAAGAACTTTTAGTGTTTTTTTCTTAAATCGATAAAAACTTCTTACAAGATTATTATGAACATTCCTACAAACATTAAATCAACGGCTGGTACGATTTCAACTGGAATATAGATAAAGTCACTGTAAAGTCCACCTATAGATGCATAGTTCAGAATTGTTAATAACATGGTTAACTGTATATTTAAGTGAGTATCTGGAGCATGCTGTTTTTCTATAGATATTGAATTTTTGACCATAATAAGGATCATTTAAAACACTCGTTAGAAAAGGAACTTATTCACAAAGTTACGTATTCTTATTATAGTTGATATATATTACGATAATAAAAGAGCTTTAGATTTATTCAAGAACCCAAAGTATTTCCAATATATATAGCTTATCCCCTTTAAAGAATACATTGTTAGGGATAAAATGAAGCATAGTATTATATAAATGAATTGGGATTTTACAGATAAACAATGAGCTAACGTATTGAAAAAGCTACTGTCAAGTGCAAAATACGATTTTATGATATAAAGGTTTAGCTTGATTAATTTGACTTGAGTTTATAATAATGGTTCATAAACTTTTATCCTTCATGTTATTTTGTAGTATTTCGGGTATGAAATGGTGAAGTGGGTATTGCTGCAAACTTTGGGATAATAACAAAGACTACTGTGAAGGTTATTGGTTCAAATAAGACTACACAAGTCTTTTTGCTTTTTGCATCTACCAACTTTCACTTTATATTACGATTCTTTCCATCTTTACTCTTCCATTCGTTTTTTTTTTTTTTTTTTTTTTTTTTTTTTTTTTTTTTTTTTTTTTTTTTTTTTTTTTTTTTTTTTTTTTTTTTTTTCACTTATATTCCTTTCATCATTTTTCTTCTTTCTAAGCAGATAAAACTTTTTGAAGGGGTTTGTTGAAAATGTAACAAACATAGTCTTCTAGCAATAAGGTTAGTTAGTACTTAGTACGTCTTTACACCAAAAATAAGGAATTCACCGAGTATGAGGATATCTTCCGGAGCAATAGTAGGAACACCAGTGAAAAAAATAGGGAATAGTATACTAAGGTATAGGAGGATCGAGATGAAGATGACAATTGTATACTATTATTTACTAGTATAGGAGGACTAATACTTACTAGTTCAAGGTACTAGTACTAACTAGAATGTAGGATCAATAAGAAGATGTTGCCTAGAACTAGTACTTACTAGCACAGTGGAACTAGTACTTACTAGTATAAACTAGTATTAACTAGTATAGAGTTTCAACCTTGATGATCGAGATCTTTATGAGGATTCTCTTCATCATATATCAAGAAGTTCACCATATAGATTCGAGTACAACTGAATCTACAAGCCTACATCATATCTTCTTGTGTATTAAATTCAATATAAATTCAACTCTATTACCTACTCAGACTCGATCGATACTATCATTTCAAAATATTAAGTACAACTACGACAAACAAACCTACAACAACTAAACGTTATCAAACGTTAAAACCAAATACAGGATATACAATTATATAGATATATATAAATTGAATAATTACCGTATATTAAACCTTATTTATAAGTCATGTTAATAAAGGCATTAACAATATTAACGTTCAAAAACCCTAGTACAATAAATAATAACAATAATTAAGATTAATTATAACGATACTCAAGTTACGATTTATTTTCTTCCATCTAAAATTCAAGCGGTTTTACTCCTGTGTATGAGGCCTAATACGAATTAGTTTTGGTAACGAAATTATGAATGTTTTCCTACCTTAATAAAGGTTTTTTTTTACCCTAACGTAAACTCAGAGAAGTACTAGAAAAGGCTTTTCATAATTATATATATAGATTTACTATCACCGGAAAGTGTTAACTTCAAATTTTTACACTAGCAGCTACGGAATAATCCTGTAAATACTGGCGTCAGGGATAGTAACGCGGGTCTGCCCAAAGCCCATGTAAGCCTCTGGGATCCCATGTCCTCCCTCCAATTAAGGCCTTAAGGTTCCTTATAGTTTATAAATCTCTAGGCGTGTGAATTATAGCTTTAGTAAGACCGTAAATCGCAGCCATTTCAGACCCCGTCCGGTGCCTTTTTACGTTGGGGACACGACTTTATGGACCCTTAAGAGAATTTTTTTTGTAAAGTAAAATGTAGAAAAGGAACCCATGTGAAAGATGTAAATGAAATACGGAAAAATTACGTATATGAATCGCCAAAAGGTTTATATTGTTAACCAAAACCCAGAAATTTCGAAGGTTCGAAAAGACCTTTTTTTCAAATAGGTTTTGCTTGTTTTTTCGTCCAAGAGTTTTTGGGAAGGTTGTAACGAACGTTTTTAAATCCTAACAAAAGCCGGATAATGTACTAAATAAACGATATCATGCTTTCCTTCGCATTATATATAACATCCGTTCGTTTCGAAGAGTTTAAAAGTCCGATAATACAATGTAAAGTCTATATACCCTTGTTTTATCACCAAAAACCGATATAATAAAAGCCGGTATAATGGGGTTGAAATGAAAATAAAAAAAAGATTTAAATGTTAGAATTTATCGAATTCCAGTTTTAGTTTAGTCGTATAAGAAAGTCTCCAAAGTTTATATCAAGTGAATAATTTATCCTATTTTTAGTTTACTATTTCTTCTCGACAGCTTTTATTTGTAATAGAAGTAAAGATTCAACATTATTGCCGAAAAATTCATTGTCGTCATGAAGGCCGGTGGAGGACGTAGCGCTAATACTCATGAGCCTATCCGAAGCCTCGTTTCCGTCGATACCCATATGCCCCGAACTCCATTTTATCGTAAATAGTTTAAGGTATGACTCGACAGCAACGTCAAAGGTATGAAAATCCCACTGAAACGAAGAAGCCTGGTCGCCTTTTAAGCCCCAAATTATAAAGGTGCTGTCGATATACACCATGATTTTACCCAATGTAATATAAATGGCTGCTTCCAGGCCCCAAAACGCACCGATGACCTTCACATCAAAGACGTATGTGCTATGGTGCACGCCGCCGGATCCCTCCGTAATGATGCGGCCGTTGTGTCAAACTAGGTATCTATACCCAACATATATTTTCCCATCGTGTAGTTGTTTAGATTCATCGGTAAATTTCATCATATATTATCGGGACAGGCATCATAAAAGAATACCAGAAAGAATTTAATAACGATATATCAACAAAAATTATCAACTAGGCGAACAGGTTTTAAAGTATTGTTTATAAGGATTTCAATTTAGTATATAAGCGCATAAAATCAAGTATAAGTAAAGTATATAAAAGAAAAGCCTTGAAAAATTTGGCTTTCACGATAGGTATATATTTTAATGGCGAAGTGGGAATTTTTAGATACGGCTTAAAATACGTTTTCAATTTTCTCATCACTAATATTACTGGGGTTATTATAATAATACAACATAACCTCGATTGTTACGGTTTGACTTACGAAAAAATGCCAAGTAGGTGCCAAATGGTGTTAACAATTAAGGTACTAAGGAAGACTAGAGAAGTCTGTAGAGGTCTTTCGTGCAGGACTTATATGCACGGTCCGTGCACGGTCCGTTACATGCCTTTGCATGTGACGTCCGCAGACCACACCTAGAATACGCCTGAGCTAGGTACTTCATATCCCGTTATGTGTAAAATTACTTAATCTATTGATTTAATAGCTAGTAGCTGAAGTTTATGATATGCCCCCTCTTTTATTAAAAAATCTGTTAAAGTCACGGTATCCTGCCCACTGAAAAATGAATACGGACTGTATCCATATGGAGCGCGAACCGGACATGAGCCGAGCGTGGGCTAT
Source organism: Anisogramma anomala (assembly GCA_038502455.1). Taxonomy (NCBI): domain Eukaryota; kingdom Fungi; phylum Ascomycota; class Sordariomycetes; order Diaporthales; family Gnomoniaceae; genus Anisogramma; species Anisogramma anomala. Next base: position 26,494,333 of record JASMMZ010000001.1, on the reverse strand, counting down.
GTAATGTTATATTTTAGCTATAATCGCGTTGTATAAGGTTATAAATCGGCCTTATTTTTGCCCATTTTGGGCCGCCTATACATATAAAAACGACTATTCCCATAGCTCGTAATCTCTTTCTTATTTCCCTTTTTTTTTTTTTCATCCTCTTTTTCCTGTTTTCCGTTAAGTTATTTTAGATTAACCTAAGCTGTATTTATCACTTTTAATTTTCATTTTAGCCTTCGTTCTCCCAATGGCCCATCTTCCAATTTTTTTTTTCAATTTTTCGTTTTTAGCGGGCGTTTCCTTAATAATAGCCTATTACTTGAGCATAGCCGACGGTTTCACGGGTTTTAAGATATATTAGATTGTTTTCGGCGTTCCTATTCGTAATAATTCATTTTTTCGTTCGGTATTTCGTTCATTTGTACCCAATGTTCTTCCTGTTGATTATATCGCGTAGCCCATTCATATTATATAAGATTTTCTCGTATTGAGTAATAGCGAGGATAGAGTTAAACATTCCCCCTTATAGGTAAATGATACTTGTATTGTTTTATAAATCGCCTATTCATTTTAGAGGTCCATTTGACTTGTATTTGTATTTCCAGATTTAAGGGGTTCTGCGTTTCTAGTAATGTATATAGTTAAGTAAACCTAAAACATAATATTTTAGGAAACATGAATACATATTAATCCGTTTTGGAGCTTACACATTTTACTACGATAAATTTTCGTAGCTTTTTAAGATAAAGTTTATATTTAATGTTTTGCCCGAATTGTTATAGTAACCTTCTGTATTATAAGCACATTTTCGATTTTGCGTTTTGAAAAATTAGTTGATCAATTTGCTTGTTTTCTCTATATTGCCTGTGTGTATAGCGTTCCGACTATCGCGGTTATATAGGTTACGATGCCTTGAACTATATACCCGCGCTCCGTTCTCCTCCCCGCTCCATCGTCACCTAAAACGCCCCCGTCCTTATTTCCCGCCGTACATAACTGTACGTAATACGTTAACCACGTTTTGATTTACAATATTTTCGCTCTGGTCTCCATTAATACCCGACGCAAACCTGTTTATAATTTTAATCACAGCGGCTAAAATAATATTATTACCTAAGTTATTTAATATATAATTAATACTAGTTACGGTATATAAAATCTAGCAAGCGATATTTAAAGATTAATCGTCAAGGTTCAATATTTTTATCCGTATTTTATTTACTAACCCTCTAGAAAAATAGGCTCATTAAGCTTACCGGAAGTTTATTAATCACTGCGCTTACGTCCAACTCGTAGTTTAGACGTAAACCGATGGGTTGTAGTCCTTTGTAACCTGTTTAGAGAACCGTTTACCCCGCTCCACCCAGAGTTATCTGCCCTCGTCGACGTCGCCCAGCATTCGACCTATCCCGCGTTATCCGCCTTCATTGACGTCCCTTAATGTCCGCTCCACTTCGAGTCTTCCGCTTTCGTTAACGGTTTTTTAACGCCCGAGTTAAGGAATAATAAAGGCTTTAGCGACTCAATCACCTTGATTTCGAAAAGCAAAAGCATAACGATAATATTCCATGGGTAAAGTTTGGTGGGTTTTTAATAAAAGCCGTGTCGTGGTCGGATTAATACTTAAAAAACCCGAGTGGTATATTCCTAGTATTATATTTTGCATTTCAATATATTATTCATGGAATTTGTACCCTTCTTAAAATTTAAGTGTCTGGTTCAGGGTAACGGCGACTTATCTAATATAAGCTTTTTTAGGGTGTATTCAATGCTGGTATTAAAACGTCGGGTTAATGTGGAAGCGCGCGTCTTTCAATTCTGATTTCAATTTATTGGAATCCGTAATATTTTTGAAAGTTCTCAATAATTCACTTTTGAATTTAGCGTATTCCTTTCACTTTACTAATATTTGTAAGATACCAATTTTTGCTATTTGAGTTGCTAGGATATCCTTGACTTAAATTTATATATATATATTATCCCCTATATCTTTCATGATGAGAATCTGATTTAGATGGATGTCGGATAATATAATTGAGGGCAGGGGATTAATAACCTCATATTTAATCAAATTTATGTAAAATATAGGGTATTACTTAAGGATATTGAAAACGATATAAAACGGATTCAAAACTTTTACTATATGGTATAAATTATAAAGTTAGTAAAAGTTTTCATTTGGATGGTTAGTTTTCATATTGCTTTAATTAATTTAAATTTTATCGTTTATTCTATATCTTTTTGCTGATCGTAGTTTACAATTTACAACATTTTCATTTATTGTTTAACGTATATTATAGTCGTTCGAACTTATTTCGTACTTTCGTATAGTTCTTTTAAAAACATAAAGGCTTATCTAGACGTATTGGTTATCGACTTTGTATCTCCGCCCACTTGAAAAGTAGAAGATATTTTGTATTTATCAATTATTCGATGAGTATTCAATCCGGTAATCGTCGATATCCGATAAATTACTATCAATTAAAAAGATGTAAAATGTAATGCCTAGTGAAACGAAGAAAAGACTACCATCATTCTTATGTAGTTTTGAATATTTTCATTCATTTCTTAGGTTCCGCTGTCTGTTTTAGGGTTATATACCGTTAAAAAGAGTTATTTTACTTCAACCAAACATATAAGGTCATTTAAATAATATTAATTCAATGAGTCACGATAGTTAAAAATAAATGCGGAATTTTTTTTAAATCGTTTCTATACATTTTGAAAACGCCTTATATATATATTAGCGGTAATAAATCACATTAACTTGAATTAAACTTACTTGAAAAATTGATTGATAAAAATCAATTAATACCGTGGATCTTTATTGGTAACCGGTACGTTTACTATAAATTTCAATAAAATATGAAATTAATAATGATTTGGTATGTAAAGGTATTAAAAAGGCTTTATCGTAAGGTATGACGAGATCTCGGTCCGTTGCATTACGTATATATTTGATTCAAGCGTCAAATATTAGCCATTGTCCCCTTTTAATGGTAGTTTTTTTTTTCTTTTTTTTCTTTGAAAAAATCCGGAACAAAATGTTTTTGCACATATATCCTATAATAAGAAATTCGTGGATTTATTATAGAGTTATCATTGTTAATAAATTTCAATTTGGTAGTTATAAACGGTGGTGGTAACATAACGGACTTTTGGGATTGATATTATAAATCGTAATTTATACTAAATATCGTACTTTAACCGGAAAACGTTTTATGATATACAAGTTCATTATTACCATACTCGATATTGTTATGAAGATATGTTAGGAAACCTGTATACGGCCCTTTTTTAAATCGAGTTTATTTTGAACTTACGAGTTAATGTATTCAGGCGAGCGTTTTTTGTTGCGGACTAATAACGTAAATAATATTGAAAAAGCGAAAGAATTTAGGCCGAACATACCTGATGTTCCGAAATTATGCGGGGTAGAAAAAAGTACTTGAATTCTTAATGATTTGCTAAAATAAACAACGTATTGGTAGGTATTTATCGTTTCAACGTAGTTGATTCGAATCACTGCGGTCGAAGTAACTGGTGCTGCGTTGATATTGTTGATTAGTGTGAGTTATAAGTTTGGCAGACCGCTAGCCAGTCTGCACACTAATTTGTATGGCCAAATGCTTTGGCCTGTACTCCACTTTAAAGTGGGCACCTACTGCACTTCACCTGCAGTATAGTCCCACAAACTACAGTCAATTTTGAGTACGTACAAATCACTTTACTGTAAGTAAAGTTGACTTGACTGTACGCATTTGATTATTATTCCAACCCTGGCGGCTTTTTGTTTTGTGCCTGCATGCGAGCGTGGCTTGCTATTAATTGGTTGCAACGTCCTCAATCCCTACTCAATCCACAAGCCAGACCCCTATCAATTCCGATTAATCAGTACTGAAATTAACCTTAATTACGGCCTTTTCTAGCCCTTTTTCTTTACCCCTCCGAGGCCTTTATTCCTTAATTCCCATATACAGATCTTTTGCCACAGACTTATATAAATCAGGTTCGCCACCAATTACATACTTTTTGCTAGTAGTTTAAACTACTACCATCGCCACCATTGCCCTAGCGGACTTCCAATTTGCCAGGGTAACCCTATTCCTCCAAGTCACATACCGGGCGGTTTACGTATCCCTTAATTCGTATAGTTAGTGTATTGCTATCCACAAACCTTTCCAAGATACTATTAAAGGTGGTCTTGATTATAGCATTAACAGGTCTATCTTTGCCGTTAATCCACCGGAACTCATCGATTTCACAGGCGTCATAGACCTTTTTTAACGCCATTACGTCTATTAGTAGACGTTTTTCATTAATTGTACCCAACTTTAATAGGAATTCGTAAAGGCTTCATGAGTCGGTACATATTACTATAGGTATCTTTGGTACTTTTAGATATTTAATAATAATCTTCAATATACTGTTAGTTACCATACCGATATTAAAGCCTGCTGGTATACCATAAATTTCCGAGGCGAATAAGTTTCGAGTTATACGGTTACCCTTAACAGATATCTAATACCGAAGGTTTCCGGTAATTATAAATTGCCCTTTTAACTTATCCTTGTTTACGAATATTATTGAAAAATCAATTCACGATATAAGGTTAGTATTATTAGCAAATAAACCGTCCGCAAAGATTAATAGCTTCGCTTTCGTCAGGTTAATAAAAACCATATTAATTCCTTTTTCCATGTAGTCTATTTGCTATTGAATCCTTTCATTTAACTTGTTAAAGTTTTTGTTTTATATTTCTTATACCTATATTATAATGGAAAGGTTGTACGATACTTTTAATTAACGTAATGTGGCGATGTATACCTTACAGGTCTTTTACTTCAGATATTTCTGTAATTTTGCGTCGTTGGTTTTATCGATAATCGTTAAGCTTATGGTTTCTTCTTTTGAACGTAGGCTAATATAAGTGCCGTTTTTAAACTTAATACTATAAATATGGAATAACGATTTATTAAAGTTAAATTGTATACTTTCGGCTAACCTTTCAATTAGCTTACATTTTTAGAGGCCTAACTTGTCAATATCATGTTATTTAGCCGCTATAAACCTAACATTATCGAAAAGAAGGGTATCACCCGTCTATATACCCACAATGCCAAAGTCTTTACCCTGGATAATGAATAATCACTGGTCAAAAGTTAATTTTTTTAGGTCCATTTTATTTCTGAAATATACCTGGTACAATAGGAACCAATAAACGCTTGTTTCAAATAGTTCGTATAAAGGCTTAATACAATATATTATCGAGCTAGCTGGAAACTTATCCCCTAATTCTTTTCATATTTCCAATCATATAATACGTTAAAGATTAGTCACAGACTACGTATTCTCTTACCTAATATCCTGGCCATTAAATGTAAACTAACCTTTTATGCCAATATTTAAGTTAATAATAATAACGACGATCAAATGCTAGCTAATCTTTTAAAGTATAAACGATTAAATAAAGATTTAATTTTTACCTTTATCAACGTATTTTTAAACAATTAGGTATGACTTTTCGTACTGTCTATCCGTAATCTTACCTTTGACGACGTAAATTATCCTCGGTTTAAAAATAGTAATGTTTTAGCCATTAAATTACGTTAACGGTACAAATTGTACAACCTTCCATAATAGGAGGCCGTTAATTTTTACTAACTTACTTTTCTGAAAGAGCTTACTCGGTATATTAATAATACCTTCAGCACGGATCTTAAAGGCAAATTCTTTATCGAACTTTTTTCAAGATACGTATTCTGTTATATATACCTTTTCGGGTCTATACTCCCTATCGCTGTCCTACTTTTGAGTATATATCCATCTTTTAGGTAGCCGTCTACACCGTCGACGTTTTATTAACTTATTAATAATTGGCTTCGAAGGATTATATTAACTAATTCGTTAGGCTTGAAGGATATCAACGTTGGAATTTTTTTTAAAACTTGAGGGACTCGAAGAGTCTTTGGTACAACTTAACCTATATAACTCGAAAGGTTACAGGGCTGTTAACAATTTTAATTACTACGTTTAAATTGGTAATACTTAAAATCTTATACGAATTTTCGTATTTACATAACTCGCGTTATGTAAGGGCTTTACTTTAAATATGGAATAATAATACGTTTGTTATAAAAGGTTTATTCTTGATATTTAGAGCATTATTAATTTGGTGACGTACCGATTCCTTGCTCAACTTTTTCAACGCTTTGATATATATCATAGCACGTTTTTGGGTCCTTAATAAGGGTTGCAACTTAGCTATTATACGTAGATAAGCCCTAAATACTAGTAAAGTTAATATAAGTCCGTTAAAACCAATAATATCGTTAAATGTTGGTAGGGTCTAAGTACTTGTTCATGTGAAACAAAGCAAGTAGAAGAGTAATCAAAAGATGGTTGGTATTGTAGTAAAGTAAGTCAAGATGTAGATGTAGATAATTAAAGAGGAAGCATCTAGAGGCGCACGCCACAGGTGAGGGCTTATAAGTCCTCACCTAGAACGTAGCACTCTAGAATACCTGCTTCGAGACCACTCCACGCATGAGAGTGTAATCTGCAGCGTGTCATGTTATCATATACTCTGCAAGAGTACAGCTTGTAACATTATACGTGATCGTGTCATATTACAGGACTGTACCTTACAGCATGATGTACTTCCACCTAAATATACTATTTATAAAGGTATATATTTATATCCATATAGGCGATCTTTTCTTCTTTCTTTGTGCGTTTCGTATCTATTAATGACAGTATAAGTGGTGCTGTCCGTATTAGTTGTATAGTAGCTATTCTTTTAGTTAATAGTGACAGTAGGTGATATTCTGGATCCAGTAGTGATAGTAGTGTATGCCATTATTCCAGGTAAAACTTCTTTTTTTCCTTCGTTTTTTTGCTTATAGTAAAGCAGTGATGTTTTGCGAATTAGGTTATATGACCTTTCTCGTAACGTCGATAGTCGTATCAAGTGTCAAAAGTAACGTACATATTCTGAATACGTACTTCAGGGCGTTGTACGTAGGTGTAAGCGGTGAAATACTGATGTAGATGGCTTATTTTCTTGGGTAGGTAGTTTGTTTTCGTGGTTATAGGAAGGCTTTTTTCTTTCTTGTGGGTGCCTAGGTACGTATAAAGCATCTGGCCATTCTTCCTTCTGAAGTATCGGCTCGAATTGGTGTGGTGTGACAGATTTTTCTGAAGAGATCGGTGTGAGTATTGCAATTGTAGCCGATTTTGAATCAATCGAGCGGTTCGTTTGTTGTATTTGCGGCAGATCTTGTGATTTGTGGTCGGTTGGAAACTGCGTGTGTGGCAGATCTAGTCCTTCCTCCTCCTGTAGCCCTTTTTCTTTTCCTCTTCGCGGCTGCGGCCTAGACTGTATATCTAGGTCTTCCTTCTTTTACTTTTGCAGCCCTCTTTTGTCTTGAGGCTGTGGCTTAGATTGCGTACCTGGCCCCTCCTTTTTTTGATGGTGTGGTCTGAGTTGCGTACCAAGCTCCTTTTTCTTTTGAGGTCGTGGCTAGGAATACGTAGTCAGCCCTTACTTCTTCTCCTTTCGCAGCCCTCCTTCTTTTTGAGGCTCGGATTGCATACCTGGCCCCTCTTTTTCTTGAGTTCATGGCCAGGAATGTATAGCCAGCCCTTCTTTCTCTTGAAAGCATGTAGAGGCAATTTTTTATTTCCCTTCCTTTTTCTGAAGATATAGTTTGGGTTGCACACATAGGCCTTCCTTCTCTTGTAGCCTTTCTTGCGGCCTAAATTGTATATTTAGGCTTTCCATCTTTTCTTTTCGTAACTCTCCTTCATCTTGAGGCTGTGGCTTGGACTGTACATACAGGACTTCCTTCCCTGGTAGTTCTTTTCCTCCTTGTGACCCATATAGGCCTTCCTTTTCTGGTAGTCTTTTTCCTTCTTGTAGCTTACATAAGCCTTCTTTTCCTGGCAGTCCTTTTCCTCCTTGTGGCCTATATAGACCTTCCTTTCCTAGCAGTTCTTTTTCCTTTTTGCGGCCCACATAGGCCTTCCTTTAGCGTCTGCAGGTAATATCCCTCCACAAATTCTCTTTTCATAATTTCTTCGTCCGTCAATTTTGGTATATGTGTTAACTGGGTTGTTGTTAATAGGGTTTCTGCGATACCGCTGTTAGGTGTATTAATACCTTTGTTTCGTAATTGCCTGTATAGGATTCTTGTAATTATACCATCCACTATTCGCTACATGCCTAGTGACTGATCCGAAAAGTCCTTCTTAAAGCCGTCAAACAAATAGCCCCCTTTAAATTCGCAACTGCAATAGTTAAAGATCATTTTTAACGGATGTATTTGCTGCATAGGGACTCCAATTCTCAACTGAAGCCTCTATTTTGTTATATCAAAGGTTAAGGTCCAAATGTTTAAGGATACTACTTCGAAACAAAGTGTATATGAAAAGGTACTCCATATATTTGTTGGCCTTTGCCAGGTCCATTACTGGTGTAGTCATCATATGTTTAGCGCTTGCTAATACAAATTAGCCAAAAGACTAGGAAAACTCGAATAAACTTAGAAAAAATAGAGCCAACGAAACTAAAAACAAGGTGAATACGGGAAGGTTTTTTTTTTGTTAGCGCTTAGTAGTGTCACACTAGCCAAGCGGCTAGGAAAACTCAAATAAATTTAGAATAAGTAAGGTAAACGAGAAAAAACAAGGAAAATCGTAGGGAAGTGGGTAGAGTAAGAGGAATGTAGGTAGGGTAAAGTGTATGTATATGTAGGGAGGCGTAGAGTGTAATCCGGTGTACAGTGGTCTGCCCGTATTGGTATGCCGTAGCCGGTTGGTGGTTTGGTGTGTAACCGATTTGGCTTTGCTGGAGCGATTTAGATAGGTTCTAGCGAAGGGTTTCGAAACTTAATGTTTTTGGCTTTGCGTGGCATGGTATTTGGTAGGTCCCAATAAAACGTTCCAAATCTTGGTGTTTTGGCTTGCATGGCCTGATACATGATAGGATGCTTTTCAAAAAAGGCACAGGTTGGTCGTTCAGAGCGCTAATACAAGTTGGCGGTTGACGGAACGGGGCTGATCTTCTTAAAGTCACTTCGCATATTATAGTCTTGTAATGCTTCGGGTTTCTCAGCGCTCCCGCGTAATTCCATACTATTGTATGGTTCTTATAATGCGTAGTGTTAAAGCATAGGCAGTTGGTACCGCTACAGAATCCCACTATAGGTATTCAACGTGTATCTGTCTCTTCTTCTTAGGCTGTCTGTAGTCGACCGAGTCGGCTACTGATTAGAGTCGGTAAGGTCTAGGTACTTGTTTACATAAAACAAAGCAAGTAGAAGAGTAATCAAAAGATGACTGATATTGTAGCAAAGTAAGTCAAGATGTAAATGTAGATCATCAAAGAAGAAGCATCCAGAGGTGCACGCCACAGGTGAGGGCTTATAAGCCCTAATCTAGAACGTACCACTCTGGAATACTTGCTTCTAGACCACTCTACGCATGAGAGTGTAATCTGCAGCATGTCACGTTATCATATACTCTGCAAGAGTATAGCCTGTAATATAATACGTGATCATGTCATGTTACAGGACTGTACCTTACAGCACGATGTACTGCCACCTAAATATACTATCTATGAAGGTATATAATTATATCCACATTAAAACCTTTTATCGATATATAAAGCCGTGCTTTTTAACTTATAAAACTTTCGATTTCCACTATAAAAATATTGTAAGCCTTTTGTAAAAGGAGGTATACCCTTTAAACCTTACTAATATCCTAGTAAACTTTAACGAAAACCTATTTAAACTAAATTCCTATCGACTTTATGTTAACTTAAAATTCCACCGTAACAAAGTCAATGCCGGTATCATAAATTGAAACATTTAGTATTGATTTACACAATAAGTAATGCCTCCCATATTTTCTTTTCCATAATGATTTTAAGGAACTTAACACCGTAAAAAGCTATAATGAAGTCTATAACATATAACATTAGCTTAATATTTAAGTAAAACAAGTTTTTGAAAACTTCCGAGTAAAAGTCTTAGTCTTTCTTTAACGTAAAATTAAATATTAAAAAGGTTTGGAAGTGTATTTAGCAGTAATAAAAAAGTTTTTCGATTACTTTTACCGCTGGAAAATCCATATTTTCGCAAACAATTGCTTTTAGGACATTATAAAGCCTGTTAATTACCGGATAATTAAATTTACGATATATTCAACGAAATTTCGCCTCTTTTATGTTTAATACTACTATCTTTAGCTCTTAAGGGTAAAACCAAAAATATCCCCATTTATGGATAAGTGAAAACCTTTTATTTTCTTTAACTTATATTAATTCGTTAGTTCAAACATTAATGTTAACACCCAGGTTTTTTATATCTTTTAGGCAAAAAAAAAAGGGTACGAGATTTCAAGATGTAAAAAACAATAAGGTTAATAATAGTTTTAACCGTCGTCGATCCAAATAACGATAGGTTTTTTTCAAGGTTAAATACAACTTTCATCTTATTAATATTCGCGTGGTTAAATTCCGTAACAATATTAGTAATCTTTCGTAATATAGTATATTATTAAAAGTCTTTCATTAAATACCATGCCGCCTTCATATCCGGTATAATTCCTTAAAAGACTTATTTCGCGTAACGGTTTTAAACTGTAAAGAGGTATATAAGATTAGGGTCTTTATCGTTTTATTGGCGGTAAAGGTCTTTACCTATGAAGCGGTACAAAAAGGTATAGTTGATTAGGTATCACGTTATTTCTGTGTTAGTACCAGTTCCAATACTTTCATACCAGAAAATGACATTTAGCTTGTTTTCCTTTTTTTGAATATTTAATTTCTTGAAATTGTGACTTACTTGATATAATCTTGTTCAAAACTAAAGGGGAATTACATATAATATATTAAATTCATTAATTTACATTCGGCGTTAATATGATCATTAAATAATAACCTTATTTATTACAAATATAATATTTCTTTATTTTTGAGGTAAACTTGTTTAGCTAGATTAAAGATCTTAAAGAAGAGAAGTACCCTCCTCCGTAGATAGGGGTTAGAACCTTTTATTAACGGTACCAGCCGGGTCTTCCATGGAGTCGATTAATATAATACGAATAGTAAAGGTTTTCTTTCTCATTACTAAATTCCGGAACTTAATGGTACATACTAAACGAGCTAGAAACCCAAGGAGTTACAATCGCTAGCGAAAAAAGTAACTGGCTAAGAAAACCTTCGTAGGTGGTATCAAGGTATTAAAGGACTTATTCGAATATTTTATATCCCGTAACAACTTGCCGGACCTATTAATGTAAGGTGCCTTCGTTAACTCCCACTATTTTTATTACTTATTGGTAAAATATTAGCTTGTGAAACATGAAATTAAAGAACATGATTGTACATTTCGAATTTTTTTTATAATTAATATATGAAACCACTTCATAATATTCTAGTCGGTATAATATTAAGTAAGGTTAATATATCATCCGAAATATCCCTTTAGGCCATCATAAATTTCACGGAAGGAGAAAAAAAATCGTTGGGTATCAGAGGTAGTAATCTTCGAGCTAACCGGTAAAAATACTGGAAAACAGCGAGTAAAAAGCAAGTATTTCAACCCTTGTTTAGCGGCAAATGTTAAAGAATAGGCATAACTTAACGTCGAGGGGGTTGTATGACTTAACGTCATATTTCTCTTTTCCTCCCCAAATCTTCAAAAATGTAGTGATTACCGTATAATTAGTATCGATTATGGGAACGCGTCGAAGGGGAAAATTAATATATTGGACGTAAGGACCTTTTATATCGCTTAGCTAGGAGAAGAATTAAGGTTATTGATACTGGTAAGCAGGATAGTTACCTTTAACTAAATTCAAAGGAAAAACCCTAGTAATGTACCTATAGTAGGATTGTATGTAAAGCCAGTTTTTCCTTAATTCAGCTGTTATAATTAAATTCATTAAAAATCTTGGGGGAAATGGGCTTAAGGGTTTCCGTCGTAGGGGACTTAATAATAATCCTCTTAGTATTAAAGTGTCCGTCGAGGTTCCTACTTAATTTACTAGTAGACTTAAAGGTTTATGGAGTATAGATTAACTAATTCCTTACGTCGACTTATTTAGGCTTGGGCAGGTCTTTACGAAATTATATATGGGTGTTAAGGATTACAGTCAATAACATTATCTTTATCCTTAATTAAGGTGTATTAAGTGTCTTTATCCGTGACATATTCGTAGAGTAGATTAGTCAAATTTCCTTCCTTCCCTTTCTTCGTATTAAGTTTAACTCCTCAAATAAATAATTTAAGCCTTAATTTTACCTTTACCTACTTATTAGTCTTTTTCCTTATATTAAAACTGCAGTCGCAAAACTAATCTTCAGCAATATCGAGGGCGATAGATTCACGTCCGATTTTGGTAGGGTTTAAATCGAGAATAAAGCGGCCCATTGCATTGGCTAGGTGCTTTGGAGTAAAGTTTTCAGTGACATTGGTAAACCAGAGCTCTTCATCGCAGCGTTTTTTGAAGATAGCGCCTAGGGCAATAATTGACTCCTTTGTAACGGGATTGGTAACGGTATCGATTCCAGTGCGTTCCGAAGCTATTGTGATGTTCAAGCTAGTGTAAGGCTTGGTGGTTAACTTGGCGATCTGTAAGCGTGAAGATTTGACGATTTGGGGATGTATGGCCTTAGCGATTCAACGAAAAGTCGCTAAACGTAGTTTTCTTAGCGTGACTTGGTGTTTGCGCTCGGAGTAGCTATCTTAATAATTAAATTAAAGTAAGGAGAGAAAAAGAGTAGTATAATGTGGTAGGTAATAAGTTTTCCATCAAAGTTGGTTTAGGTTAAAGATCGTAGGAATTAATAGTTTTTTCAATTTTCAGTAGTAATACGTACATTAATAGTGACTTATCTGTTTGCCAACTTGCTGACTTGGTAATCTTTAAGACTTTTAGCGTTTAGTGTCAACGCTCTTCAAGCAGGATTAATAAAGATTTCTTGGTGTTTTCGAGTAACAATACCGTTGCCTACCTATAGACTGCCGCGAATGACTGCACAGCCTATAAGTATTTCCTACTTGCTGTCACGAACAACTTTACAACGTATAAAGGCCTTTTGTGAGAATATTTACTCTATCTTACCTAAACAAATAAAGCGTAACCGCAAATCATTATTGTTGAAGTAACTGGTGCTGTGTTGAGATTTTTGATTGGTGTAGGTTCTAAGTTTGGAAAACCGCTAGCCGGTCTGCACACCAATTTGTATGGCCAAACGTTTTGGCCTGTACCCTACTTTGAAGTGGTAACCTACTGAACTACACTTTCAGTGCAATCTCACAAACTACAGTCAATTTTGAGTACGTACAATCAACTTTACTGCTAGTAAAATTGACTTAACTATACTGCATTTAACTGATATTCCAACATAACGCGGTATAAATACTACGTAATTCCTATAATCACGTATGTGTAGAAATCTTTTTGTCGTAAATAATGTAATGACGTTCCGCATTCGAAAATCGTACGAAATAATACGTAATAAGTTTAATAATACAGTTTTGATATCTTTACAAAAATTTCCTTTCTTAAAGTATATTTTAATTATCAGGTTTTATTACCGCTAGCCGATTGTGGTTTTAATATGAAAAATTTGGATCCGTAACGAATTCCTGTTTTAATGTTTAAAACATATGATTTTTACGATCCGTTTAAGCCTACGGGGTTCGCTGTTACGTAAGCCGAACAAAACAATTAGAAAATTCGAAAAAATGGCTAATGAAGCATCGATTGAATTTTGTAAACTTTACAAAATTCCTAACATTCCAAATAATATAAGGAGAATTTTATTCGTCAATAGCTCGTACTTTTTTGGGGTCAGCCTGGATATTTATGCCGGCCGTTATAATAAAACCAATTTACTTTATCTTATTTAATAGAAATTTACATTTTGTTAAGTTTAGGTTTGTACCTACGTTTTAACGGCGTCCTAAAACTACGCAATCTTTTGTTAAATGATTTGATTTGGTTCCAAGAGAGAAATTTATGAGGTCGTTTAGGTAAGTTGTAATAAAAATTTTTAGGATACCCGTTATTACGTGATTAATGTAAAGTTGAAATGTTGTTAACGTTTCTGCTAGCCTGAGAAGAGTAACTAACTGTTTAAATATGTTTAACCAAGTATGAAAAACTGGTAATTTATTCTGTTTAGATGCGACACAAATACGGTAAGAATCTATTCGAATATCAAAATTTGTAAGTTATGTCAACTTAGATATTACGTATAGCTCTTTTTTAATTAAAGGTGAAGGAAAACGATTTTGTTCGGTAATTTAATTTAAAGCCTGGTAGTCCACATAAAACTGTCACCTCCCCTTCAGAATGAAAATGAATAGTATAGGCGTCGCAGCCAATGGAAAACTTACTTGTATGTTGCCCTTATTTATCAACTCGGTAACCTACCGTTGAAGTTTAAGGGGTTAAATTTGTTGAATTAAGTATAATAGTTCCCATAGGATATTCTGAAGAAATAAGTTTTTTGTTACATATAATATAAATGTGGTAATCGAACTTCTTCAAATATGAAGGCAAAGATGTGATATTTTCCTTATTAAATAAATCGCGGTAGTGCATGAGCTCGGGTGGAAAACGGAACCAATCCTTTTTAATTTTTGTAATAGTTGGCACCTTTCATTCCAAAATTCGCTTTATTTTATCAAGGCCTATAGTAAAAGTTCATTATACTTAATCCATAATGCGTTATGCCGCCCTTTAAGCCCGGGTCGTTAGGTTAATAAAAATAGATTTCATTTAACCTCGATTGTTTTTTTAAATTTGGGGCGCAATTTTATTGGATCAATTACCAAGTATCCTTAATTATCAATCATCAAACGATGTTTTTTAACGATCCAAGTTATTTGTTAAGATCGAATCCATAACATATTAAAAATGATATCCCGCGTTATTTAGGAAGTGATATATATTGATATCGGGTGTGTTAGTGGGACATTATCGGTGTAATATAGGTCATTCAAATTCATATTATCGAAGGAAATGGTGCTGCATTGAAATTGGTTCTGATGAGTCGTAAGTTCAAAGTTTGGAAGACTGGTAACTGGTCTGAACACTAATTTGTATGATCAAACCCTTTGGCCTGTACTCCACTTTAAAATAGGCACCTACTGCACTAGAATTACAGTCAATACCATAAACTCCAGCTAATTTTCAGTCAATACAATCAACTAAACTGACAGTTTAGTTTATTTGAATTGACTGAATTTGACGGCTATTCTAACCGAGTTCAACTATTAATAAACATTGATTCGAAACTTGATTATATGAGAAGTACGCGTATTTTGTTATGACCGTAATATTATGTCATAATTTCGAGAATATAAAAACTAATTTTTTTTAACTTTAACCACTATTATAAAATCACATTTATAATATAGTAATAATTGGAACTAAAATCAACCTCGGTATTTAAAAAGTAAATGTTATTTAAACATATAGGAATAAGGAATGGATTTTCGTTTATACGTGTTTTACTTCAATTAAACTGCTCTTCATTTAATACTATGATTACGCCAGTAAGGCTATATTGATCTGAAATGAAATTGAGTTTCAGAGTTAGGTTTCTCTCGTCGCGAATATTAAGGAATTTATATTAAACTTTCCGATTTAAATTGTATATACCTACGTCGGAGGAAAAGCTAGGCGGAATTCGTAACCCCATTGAAAGTAATTCGAAGAGTTATAACATAAATAAAGCTTTGTAGCTTGCTCGACTTGACGTTTTTTCGCCGTTACTCACGTCGTCCGGCGTTTTTGGGTTTAAGTTTATGTTAAATGGCCTTATTAAGATAGCCGACTACTATTAACGTGGCTTTTTGAATAGGATATTTAAACGGCGTAAATCCCCGTTATAATTTTTTTCCCCGTTTGCAGTACCCATACGTGATTCCATAACTATCGAGTAAGATGTATTTTTAATTTTAAAGATTTTAATTCGTTAGCAAATTCGCGGTATTTGGTTGAGGCAAGTATATAATCAAGGTGATTAACGTTTACTGTAATGAACTGATCCCGGATAAGAAAAGAGATGTAAAATCTAAAACAATTATATTTACCTGTTAAAGGCTAGGTTATGCAACCCGTTTAGGTTAGTAATATTTTAAATTGTGTTGCAAATAATACAATAATATGTTTCTATTGATTAATAGATATCTTCATTTGATTCAAACCTAATCTACGCGGTAATGGTTGTCGAAAATAGACTTAATATCATCGAAAAACCTATTTATATTGTACATACTCCTATACTCCAAAGCTTTGTAATACACCATGAAAACATGATGAATAATCGGCGTATAATATCATTATATATAAAACAAGCGTATCGGTTTTCCCTAATTCATATCTTATTTATATTTATCATAAATTTGATCGTTTAACAAATCGCTGCCTAAGTTCAAGAAAATTCTTTAAAATATAATTGATTTTATAGTTTCTGGCGTCTTTTAGACACTTAAAGGTTGGCATGGGTAATCGTTAGGTCGGCTTTAAATTATCAAATTTCAATAAAGACTTAGATAAAATCGGACTTAAAAAAATGAAAAACGATTGGATTGAAGGCTTAAGTTAATGTAACGAATTATTATATTTATTTTAAGGTAAATGAGACATGATTTATAGTACTTTTAATGCGATATGTATCGGTTTTGGTCGGCTTTAAAGAGGTAGGAGGTATGTTTGCAAAAGTAGAAGACTCAGGATTTACCGACGTCCTATCTTCCATAATAAGGTTAGATTAAGGCGTGAAATTATTAATGTTTATTACTGATTCGTTTTCTATAAAGAATATCCCTATGAAAGGATAAACAAAAACTTTAATTATATGTTATAGTCAGACTTATAAAGGTATACCAAATTAATACCTAATGATATTAATTATCAAGGTGTAAAGGAAGATTGTGGAAGTTTTTAATGGTCTTTCGTGCAGCACTTATATATAAGGTACGTGTACGTTCTGTTACATGATCTTCCACTTAACGTCTGCGGACTGCGCCCGGATCGCGTCCAGGCTGAGTACTCCACATCCTGTTACGTGCACAGTCACGTAATCTATAGACTCAATGACCAGTAGCTTGAGTCCATAACTTCGATAACGATTCCGATTGAAATGATTAATATATCACCCTTCTGGTTCGCTCATTCTCTACCACGACAACCGCGCTTATTCAATACCAAAAATCAACTTACCTAGGTTTAATAATATAATTGCTATCTTCATAACCTTTTTACCACCTGCAGCCAATATTATGGACGCGGCTACCGTATATATTTCAACTAACGCGCTCCACGCGCTTAGTAAATCCTATATAACTTACTTTAAAGTTATGAAGTAGTATAATTTTTCATTCGATCGCTTTCAATATCATATAAGTAATGAAAACGCGGTACACTAATACGGTTTTAGGTTTGTCAATAGTGGGAAAAGTTTTATTTAAATATAATAAGATTACTTTAATTTATAAACGATACAATTTAACTGGGTTGCTTGCTTCGCGAAGGTTTATAGAATAATTAACAAACATAAATTTTTATTCTTATTGCATAATAATTTATTTGAGGTAAATATGAAGCTCGTTTTCAATAGCCGCTAATGAAACCGAATTTTATACAAATATATTATTAACTAATTTTCAAGCGAAAACAATATCTCCGAAGACTATTGAAACTATTACGACTGGTTGGAATATATCATCTCTTTTGCTACCAATATTCGTACAAAAAGATACGTTGTAATATCATTAGCTTATAGAGGAAATTGGCCGAGCTCGACGATATAGTAATTCACCTCTTTAAAATATGTTCAAAATTCCATAATAAAGTTATTTCGAACATTTCACAATGAATATTTTCAATTGAGGGTCATTCCATAGATATAATGATAATTGAAAGTATTGCTATTATTAAAACTTAGTTATCGAAACTTATTATAGCCTTGTTTATAAAGACCCATCACGTTAATTCCAGTTTTTGACAAGATGAAAATGTATTGTGACTCATACAATATTGTGGAAGCTTATTATTTGAAGTGTTGGTAGAGCTTTAGATCGTTGCCACGTTGTCGATTCGAATCGTGGTCGAATTAACAGTAGTATTGCATTGGTCAAGTAGTAGATGTATTGTTCTAGGTTTGGCAGACCGCTAGCCGGTCTGCGCAGTAATTTGTATGGCCAGTTGCTTGGCCTGTGCCCTAGAGTCAAGTGTAGCGTACTGCACTTGACTTACACTCAATACGGTAAGCCCATACAAATAATACACCTAACTTACAATTTATTTAACTTTACTGTAAGTAAAGTTGACCTACTATATTGCATATAGTACTATTTCAATACTGGCGGCTTTTTAGTTTGTACGTGCACGTCAGTGTGGTTGACCAATATTTTCCGATCAATGCTAAATAGCAGCCTTGTTAACTTGCTAACTCCCTAGGAATTCCAATTGACCTACATACTAAATTGTATCTAATTTTATGCAAATTGACCCCGCTTACCATTAATTTCCCCATAGCTTCAAGTTACGAATTTATCGATTCCCACAAAAAGGTTTTTTGCTATAGGCTTTTTCAGGCTTTCACTTCAGCAGTGTATAGTTAAGCAGGTCGCTATTACAGCTTTTACTTCCCTGGTAGTCTTCCAGTTTGCCAGCATAACTCTGGTCGTTAGCACGTGACTTAGGCTTTCCAGGCGGCCTATTAATGAAGTCCTCGATGCGTATGGTTAGCTTATTATTATCTATAAACCTTTTCAGTGCCTTCTTCAGTACTACCTTCGTTATAGCATTAGCAGGATTGTCTTTACCTTTAATCGATTTGAATTTAGTAATTTCCCTCCATTTTTACGCTTTATAGAGTGCTATTACATCGATTATCAAGCGTTTTTCACTAGTGGTTTCGAATTTGAAGAGGCATTAAAATAGGCTCCTCAAGTCGGTACAGATGACCACTAGGATAAAAATAATTTTCAACTGCCTGGTAATAGAGTTAAGGGTTTCCTATAGTGTTATTCCTACTTCAAAACCCACTATTACACCGTAAACCTTTGAAACTAGTACGTTTCATATAATCCTTATACACTTGACGGAAGTCTAGGTGATTAGACTATCAATAATGCCAAACTGGTCTTCCAGCTAATCTTCGTTTACGGGGGTTATTAGGAAGATGATTTGTAAATATAAATCGGTATTATTTGTAAAAGACCCGTTCGTAAAAATTATTAACTTAGCCCTCGACAGGTCGATAAGGACTATATTAATCTCGTGGGCTAGGTTTTGAATTTTCTACTAGAACCTTTTATTTAGCTGATTAAAGTCTTTATCTACTAGATCCTGTGCTTGTGCCACGAAATAGAGGTCGTGAAAGGCCTCCAGTTGGCATAAGGTAGTAATATAACTGCCAAGAAAACGTTGCTCTAAATACCATTAAGCCTTGAAAATATTAGTCTTGTTGATTATAGTCAGGACAATGCCCTAGCATTTTTGGCGAAAGCTAAATCCGGTATTATTACTAAGTATACGGATTGACGATCCATTGACGTTAAGATGGTTACCCTTCATCAGCGTCATCACCGGCTTCTAATTCCAGAATTTTGAGTCCTCAATCGTCTATTGTTTCGATACTATAAAGCCAGCCGTTTTATTGAAAAGGGTATCATTAATTGGTATACCTACTACACCGAAGTCTCTTTCCTACATTAATAATAAATTAGGGTCGCATATTAAAGACTTTATCCTTAGTTATAATTTAAACTGTAATTAGTAGCTTAGGAACTAATAAACGCTTATTTTTACTAATCCTTCTAGTAGTTTGATATACCGTATTACCATCCCTAAAAGATTGATAAGACGTAGTTTTTATGGCAGCTTCAACAATACGATCCATTATAAATCCGTTACTGCCTACATATATGTTCGCGTTATATTACAGTTATTAAGAGTAAACCTAACTTTAGTTTTGACTAGTCAAATTACTGCTAAAACAACTACTAAATGCTGGCTCATCTTTCAAATCGTTAGAGACGATGTAAAAATCCAGTCCTTTCCTTTATTTCCATATTTTTAAGCAATTAAGCGTGACATTTCGTACGACCGCCCCATGGTTTTACCCTTAACATCGTGGATAATCCTCGACTTGAAGACTGTAAGGCTTATGTTTTAAAGGTTAACATCAATCTTCGACAAGAATTGTATAACTCTACGAGTGAGTAAGCTATTAATTTAAATCTTATCGCTTTCCTTAAAAGGTTTACCGGAGGTTTTGACAATGCCTTATGATCGAAGCTTTAGTGTTAAGTTTTCGTTATCTATCTCTTTCCTTCTTATCCAAGTAATATTGTAAATACGAACCGGTGTATATTACTTCTCTTTAATATTCTTCTTTTTCGTGGTTTATTCGCATCAGCGACGTTTTATCAGCCCATTGATAACGTATAAAGAAGGTTTGTGTTAACTCAATCGCTTAGCTGAAGGGTTTTTGTTGTTAGTAGGCCTAATATGAATCTTAACATAAGTAACTCGGAAAGATACTGTACCGTTAACAGTTTTAATAACCATTTAAAAATTCGCGATGCTGAAGATCCTATAAAGGTATTTTCATTTGCTTGGCTCCAGCTATACGAGGATTTTTCTTTATGACGGAAAATAAAGTAAGTCGATTATCAAAGAACCGTTCCTGGTGTTAAGATTATTATTAACTTTGCGGCGTACCGATTTTTTTCGCAATTCTCTTAAAGTTTTTCTATATGTCGCAATTCATTTTTAATTGCTTGCCGAGGACGGAGATTTACTCGTCAGTCGTGGATACTTTTTGAAGACCAGTAGCGTTAGTATTAGACTTTTAGGGCCCTCAGTATCGTTTAGGCCCTTTACTGCTATCTTTAAACGTGACTCCAAGTCCGTAAAACTTCCAATTTCCAGTGTAAGGATATTATATATTCGGAGATGTAATACCTGTTTCCTTTTAACCTTTTTAATACTTTAGTGGGAATTTAAAGGTACCTGTTTTCATTGGATACCCATTATCTTGGTATCTTTTTGAAACCCCGCCGCCGTAAAGTTAGTGTTGGTATCGTCGACGACGATGTTAGGTAGGCCCAAATACGTATTAATCCACAGCATCCTTAACGGTTTCTACGTATTCTTTGCCGAAAGGGATTTTACAAACTTCACTCCGTAAAAGGAGGTTATAAAATTAATGACGTAAAGAATAGGCTTGTTATACGAATAATATACATTAACGAAGATCTTGTAGTTGAAATAGTTATCGCATTTTGATGTAATATTAAATCTTCGGGAGGCTTAAATATACGTTTAGTAGTAGTAACAGAGTCTTTTAATAGCTTTTAAGGAAAAGTATTCCATATTATCATGCCTTACAGATTTTAGGACTTTTTATAGCCTATTATTAGCTAATTAGTTAAAACGCCGGTATAATTGACGTATCTCCGGCTCCGTCGGGTATAAAAATACTACTTCCAGGCTTTAAATATAAAATCATAGGTGCCTTTACTTAAAGGCGAAGAGAAACCTTTGGTTTTTTTTGACTAGTTCGTATAAGTTAACATCGAAATTAATACCGAGGGTTTTTATATCCCTCAAGCAAAGAAAAAAGGGGTAGGGGACTTAAGGATATGAAACGTAATTGCTTCCATAACAGTTTGAATTACCGATTTCACTAGTATCGATAGTTATTCGCCAGGTTTAAAGCCAACTATAGCCTTATGAGTATCGTAACAATTAATCTTAGTAGTCATAATACTTTCCCCTCGTGGTTCCACGTATTGCGAATATCCTCCCATTAAGTAAATTACCGCCCCTGTATCTGGTATAATACCTGAAAACGTATAGTTCGCGTAACGATCGCAAAGATAAAAGGTATGTAAAGGGTTAAAGGTTTAATTAGGGTAGAGGTAAGGGTTTTTACTACCCAAATAGTAAAGGAAAGCGTGGTCGGTTAGTTACTGAGCCGCTCTAGGAGTAATATCATTATACCATTTGATCTGTTTCGGGGTATTACAGTTATTCATTAGCTCGTTGCCCTTGAAGTCTATAATTTATCCTAAGTAATCCTATTTAAAATTAGTAGGGTATTGGATATAATACATTACCTTTTTATTATTTCGCTTAGAAGGGGGTACCGAGTTACCTAATAGCCAGATTCATGATAAATCTAATATATTTTGTCACTATTACGACGATAGTACTTACGGTCAATAGGTCCGCCTAAATCTTAACCTTATTGGCGTTAATGTAGTTGTAGTTATTACCTCTAGTTTATAGTTAGTAGTTCAAACTTTAGGCGTGAAGGAGCCTATATCCGTACTTGCGGTCGACGTAATTAATCATCGCCAGATCTTCTTTATCGACGTTAGGAAAGTTGCCGGCTTAAGAATATATACCAAGCGAGTTTGGTGTATGCGCCATTATAGTGGCGAGCGAGGAGCGTAATTGGATAAAGAAGCTTTCTCAGGTGACATCTGAGCATTATAAGTCGTATTAGAACTCTTTAACACCTATAACTGTTACCCGTACCTGTTTGCAAAGTATAGCTTCGCTAGCTTAAGCTTTTCTCATTACTTACTGGTATAATATTAACTTGTTAATCATCTAATTAAGGATATCCATTGGTGTTTCTTCCTTTTTTCTTTTTCGTCATCATTGTAATTTACTGCACAGTGACCTAGTTTATATGGTATTGGACAAGGTGGACGTAGTATTGAAAGTGACATTTCATGTTATCGTATATATCGCAAAACGTGGTAGCTGTGGTAAAGAAAATTAGGTAATAATCCTTGGCGTATCTTGTAAAGATTTTATGTAATAGTGAGTAAAACCCTAAAGAGAGAACCTTTATCCACTTACAGATGTTTTAAAAGGGTATTATCTTAATATCGAGGAGGTTATAACGCTTTATGTTATACTTCTTTACGTCGTTGCAAATCTTGGCGAAGTCCGTAAAGAGTTTATAGTTGATATTAACCATATTGACAGGTTTTAGGGATAGGTCGCGAAAATTATCCTCGTCTTAATTGGTGTTTCCTAGCAATTTAAGCCTTGTAACTTTTAAGACACAGTATTAAGGGTAATTTTTAATCGCTTAGCACGTGGGATAAAGTCCCGTAGTAGTATTTGTAGTGGGCTTTCGCGTATAGAAAAACCTGTCGTGGAAAGGTTCTTTAGGAGCTTGGCTATTTCAAGTCAAATGCTAAGAGGAAAGAGGAACCTGACGGCTTTAATAGACTTGACGATTTTTTTGAATTGAATATTGTAGAACGTCGACGACAATATCTTTAGCCGTGTTGGCGGCCTTTGTTTTATGTGCTTTGCTACCACCAAGAGCATATTCAGCTCTATTACATAGAGGTGTTAGGCTGTCAAGCAGGTTAATAGGTTTTTAATCGCTAGCAAGTAAAGAGGCTTCAATTTACTCAATGTAAAAGGGAAAACGTTATTTAGATCGGGTGTAAAGGCATTAAGGTTTTTAACTCCCTTTTCTTTAGGTTGTAGGTCTTAAGAATAATTTTTAAGTTAGGTCATGTCAAATAAAGTCTTTTTTTACTGAGTAAAGCTTCATTCCGAAATATATATCCCTCGTTGCTTAAATTCTGCTTTTCATTTAAATTTGACAGTTTTTTAAATCCTTTTTCATATATTATTAGTCCTGTCGTCGAAGAATTCACGATACTTGCGAAAAGTACGACTACTCTGGTCAAGTTTTTCGTCTTTATCTTACTAAACGATAAAGTTTTCGACGAATTTAACTAGGTGCTTTTCGGTTAAGGTTTCGTCAACGTTTCCTCCCCCCCCCCCCTAAAGTTACAGTTATAGTATTTGGTAAAAGCAACTCCGAGCGCTTTAATTGCTTCTTCTATTACGGGGTCGATAATAGCTTCGAAGTGAGAGCTAGCGGTGGATATCATGAGGTTTTGGCTTGCGTAGGATGTGTAGGGCGTATAGATTGTATAGGGTCAGAGACTTGGTGACCTTAGGCATAGAGGCTTGGTGTTTTGGCATGAAGTCGTGTGAGAACTTAGCAATTCAGTGTAGATTCGCGTGACGTGGCTTTCTCAACGCGACTTGGCGATTCTTGTTATTTTCGCTCAAAGCAGAGAACATGACTATTAAATTGGCGTAGGGGGAGTGAAAAGAATGAAGTTGGGATAAAAGTTTGGTATAAAGGGTAAGGTCGATTTTTGTTTTGTTTTTATAGGTTATTTAGCATGGGGACTTAGTCGTTTTTTCTTATAGTAGTAACATCTGCAGTAGTACTAACTTAGCTGTTTGCCAACTTGCTGAACCTTAATATTTTTAACAGTTAATTTTAACCGTTCTTTTTAGAAGGATTACTGAAAATTTCTTGGTGTTTTCAATAGCGATACATTCTCTTACTTCTAGATTGCTGTTATAGACTGGCGTAACCTTTAAATCTTCTCTATTTTCTTGCCGTTGTGGACTGGCGTAGTACTGATAGAGGTCTTTCGCTAGAATCTTGCCTTTACCCTAACCATCGCTGTTAACGTAAAGCGTAACCGGAAAGAAGCTTCTTCTATTTAGCTAATTTGTGCTTAATTTAATAAGTACTGATCAGTATTGGTAGGCCCTTAGATCGTAAAATTGTTGTCGATTCGAATCGTAATCTAAGTAACAGTAGCATTGCATTAGTCAAGTGATGGATGTATTGTTCTAGGTTTGGCAGACCGCTAGCCAGTCTGCGCAGTAATTTGTATAGCCAGTTGCTTGGCCCGTGCCATAGAGTGAAGGGCAGCATACTTCACTCGACTTGCACACAATGCGGTAAGTCCACATAAACAATACAATCAACTTGCAGTTCCTTCAACTTTACTGTAAGTAAAATTGACCTACTGCATTGCATGTAGTAATATTCCAACACGAAGCTTGATTAACGATTGATAAGTCGGAGTGATATTGTAATGATCACACTAAATACCCGTGAGTATATAGAAGGTGTCAGAGGGTTTATGTTATCAAGAAGGTAGCAGAGGTGCTGAGTGAACAATATCGCAACCGTGCAAGTAATGATCAAAAGCCGTGAGGCTATTCAGAATATACTGAGACTGAATACTTAGATTGACAACTAAAGAGCTATGAAGGAAATACTATCTATGTGGTGCTGACCGTGTCCTTATATCTTTAATCCTTCATACGCCTTCAGTGCTGGATCATGTTGGATCGAAACATGATCCCAATGATCCTTATTGCCTAACCCTAACCCTAAGGTTGCTGACATAAGAGATATCCCCACCTGATGTGTTGGACACCAGGTTCTTAGTGGCTTAGCCCCATACTGGCCTGTGTTCTGACCCTCTGATATTCTTGGGTCATAACAGATATTTCGGTAATCCGTTTCAGATATTGTAGCGTCCATAACCTATATTATCGAATTCTTAGTAAAAAGTTATGTTGCATGAATTCTTCTACGTAATATATAGGGAACCCTCTACGTTTTTATATATAACTGCTTTATATACAAGATAAGATCTTGAAGGTTTTATCGGGGTTTATTTAAGTAATTTCAAGTTTTTATTTTATCAACATATGTGGTGAGAGTTCAATATTAAATCATGATTACGAAGTTTACACACCTTTTTTACGAAATTCTATAAAGCTCTCCACATTCCCCGGTAATATATATAATTCATATATCGAACTTCAATAAACTTCATTTTAATTGTATTTTAATATAGGTTAATAAAGTTTCATTTTTTCGAGTATCGGATTCCTTGAAAACTTATTTTATAGGGTTTGGAAACATTTGACGAAAAGCGAACCGATAGGTGAATGATAATAAATATGTTTTCTCCCCTTAAAAATCTGGATATCAATATATTATTAGTCATTGGTGATCGATGAACTTTACGAAACGTGGTAACATCTTTTACTTTATCAGTTGTAAGTCCTATATACTCCGTTGTGAACTCTTTCCCAAATACTAAAGTTTTAAATTTACGTTAATTAAGGTTTTAGTTCAACCAAACCTTATTAGGATAGGTCTTCATCGGAAAACTCGTTACGAAGGTTTTCAATATCGTGCGGTATTATAAGAGATTTTCCTATACGAAATACGTGCCTCTGTTTCACCTTCTTAAAACAATTATCACTATCGCTGACGTACTTATAATTTCTCGCTACTTCGAAAATTGATATATCAACCGCAGCTAAAAAGATTTTAAAAAGTTGGAAATTATCCCTTTAGTTGTTAAATCAAAAACGGTCGACTTATCCTACATGATTTCGCTGAGTATCGTCGCTTTTAAAGACTTCGGTATTCCCTTTAACAAAGTAATTTTGAAATAATTACAACTTTGATTCTCTTTTCGTTTAAAAACTATTGACGTCTGGAACTAGTTTATTCGATGCATTATTATATCATTTGATAATTTGGCGTTAATAATTACGTAATGTAATCTACGACTTTAATAACCGATACTATCCTTTCGAACCAACTTAGGTATACACTTAGGGGATCTATACGATTCCTTTCGGTAACAATGACGCCGCTATACGTATATTCCAAGTTCAATCGTTTATTATAAATTTATCGCGAAAGTCGTAAAATGGATTAATTCACATTAAGTTTCATGGTAATGATCATGAAGTTCGAACGTTTCCATTATTTATACTATTATACCTACAACTTTACCCTAGCTTTTTGAAAAACCAAAAGGGTTGATGAATTGTGAAAAAATGATTTTTCCTTTGAATGTTAATTGGATAATATCGACGGAAATGATATCGTGATTTTTATGAATACATTCAAATTCTTGTACGTTAGATAAATATATATCAGGTATAACTACTTGTTTTTCTATTATAGTAACGTTTTCTTAAAATTTGTTAACGTCTTTAAACTTTCTTTATAAGTTCTAGATATAAAGCTTATTCAAGCGTTTTGGGACTTGAACATGGTTATACGTATTGTCTAAAAGAAATTACGAAATAAGTCGATAATACTTTTATGATCGAAGGACTAAAATGCGAATTCACCATATCGTTCCTAAAAGCGTTTAACAAATTTTACACCGGTACCTAAATCTCCCCTGGTTAAATAAAGTTAAAACAAAGCTTTTGGCATACGATTATCGACAGAAATATAGTTATTAACAAACTCGTAAACTACGGTATTAAACCGTATACGCGTTTATTTAATAAAAATCATACTTTTACCAACGATATTAAATCCATACTCCGGTCTCGATTAAGGGTAGTTGAGATAAAACTGTATGTTTATCATCAAGAAAAATCAAGTCTTCTATATAATCGATGAAAATTTATATATGAAACCAAATCCGGGTTGAACTTCGATAAAACGCGGTATCTAAGGCATCCCTTACCTCCGTTTATATTATCCCAGCTCTCTTTTTATTATGTTTTTAACTATATGGCATACTTATAGGGATTCTACGTTATATCATCAACGTTTTAAAAGTTTTAATACCAAAGAATGTTACGTTCGATATGAAGGGAAGCGAGACGACATAAACTTGGGATATTGCTTATAATCTCAAGATTTGACAACTCTAACTACGGCCACCTAGAAAACCTTGAAATAAATGGGTATGCGAAACTTATATACAAAAATCCTAAAAACATCCCGATTTTTTTCCGAGAAAAGAATTTGTATGAAACTAAAGAAAAACTAAATTATGAGTTGAATAAATTTACTTTTCATGTTCACCAGATATAATGAAATTTTATGTTTACCAACGATATCGATGTTTTACACCTGATAAACTATTATAAACCATAAATCACCGGTCTTGTTCGCTCAATAACTCTATCACGGCTACCATAAGAGCCTTTACAACCATGAACCGTCACGCTCGTCCCTGATATTAGGTAAGGTTAGGGCCCGGGGAAAGACTAGGAGCGGTGGCAAGCTCGACGAAAGGGAGAATAGTGGGGGCTATAATAGGGTCGTCGATGACGCGCTCGTTTTCGATCGAACTCATTTCGCTACCGCTACTACTATTATCGTCGCCGCCGTTGACACCGCCTCCGCCAGGAAAGAAGGCCCGTTGTATCAGCACCGCGTGATGACCAACTAGTAACGCCGCGACCGTTTACTACGTTACACTATCCTCCGCCGCTTCGACAGCAGCACGAAGGGGTTAGTGGAGGGCAGCTAAGTATATAGTTAGCGCCTTCGCGGTGATAGCGATGCGGTAAACAACTAGAAACTTGGGGATATTAGCAACGACGGAAATACCTTCGCCTTTATGTTTTTTTATTATTAATTAAGAATATTAAACCCTTTTAAGCGGAACCGAAACCGATAAAACTTTTATAAATATAAAGGACTTTTTTACGCGAGTCTTACTCCTATGAATATAAATCCCGTCATTCACCCTTATAAAAAATGAATATAACATACATAAATCTGGTTCTCGTAGGGTAAAACAGGATTTTAAGGGGTCGTATTAACCGGTGTGGAGAAGGGGAAGAAGAAGGAGTTCAGGGGGGGGGGGGTATACGCGTATAGCTTTTTTAAAACCATTAAAACCCGTCGCGAAAGCTCGGATGCGAAGACATAAGGTGCGCGGGGATCTTCTTATACGTAATAGAGTTAATATTTGTATGAATACTTGGACCTTTACCATTGATTCCAAAGAGGAAGAGTTCCTTATTAATTAAGAACAGGTTTTCAACGTGATTTAGGGCAAGTATAAAAATGAATTTTGTATTGATGGGGTTTTTCTTTCTATTCATTTCTTTTTAGGTGCGCGACATATGTGCTGTTATATATATAAAGATTTTCTAACAATATTTTACATGACTTAAAGTTATATACAATTACAATTTATTTTAGTTTTACCACTTACTCTGGCTATTTTAATACATTTATAAGTTATAAAGCCCTATTTATAATGAACAATATAATCGTATCCTCGGCGCGAATAGGCTTCGGGCGTAGATTGATTAGTCCGAGTTTCTTAGCTAAATCAGAGCTATAGTTTCTTATAGTGCGACCTACGAAGGTATACGAAGTAGGTGCCAAATGGAGTTAACAATGAAGTCACTAAGAAAGATTAAAGAAGGCTACAGAGGTCCTTAATGCAGGACTTATATGCACGATGCGTGTACGGCCCATTATATGCCCTCGCACAAAATGCTTGTGGACCGCTCCCGGACTGCGTCTGGGCTATGTACTATATATCCCGTTACGTGTACAGTCTTGTAAATTATAGAATTAATAGTTAATAGCTCAATTTTATAATACTCCGCCTTCCTTTCCTTTTCAAATAAATAAAAAAAAATTATGGTATTTCGCCAGCTAAATATTAAGTACCAGCCATATCCATATAAGGCGCGAGCCAAGCACGAGCTAGAAACGGACCGTATAATACGACTCCTAACGCGCCGTATAACTTATAAAACTTACTAATCCTGGGCACCCTACACCGTATAACACGCTTTTTGATACCACATATAACGTAAAGGCCTTATTAATCTCGGGCTGCCTACGCTGTGTAACGCGTTTCCTAATAATCCATATAACGTATAGGCCTTATTGATCCCGGGCCGCTAACTCCATGTAACGCCCCTCTTAATATATTGTATAACATGTTTTTTTATTGCGCCGTATAAACTATAGATCATGCTGATCCCAGTTTGCTTACGCCGATAAAAACGGTTTTTACTATATCTCGTAAAACTCCTCTCCTTTTTTTCCGCTAGTCTACCCCCCTTCGCTTATTTTTATTCCATTTTTTTGTAATAGCCCAAGCTATAGTTATTTATTTCATTATTTATTATAACATTTCATCTTACGTTACTGCTTTCCTACCAATAATCCTTACTTGTTACTATAACCAATATGTTTCATGGTTCGAGTATAGATTATACAGCTACTTGTATACCTTGTAACGATAGTTAACTTCTCTATAAGATATATCGCCCTTTTATACCGTAATATAATTGCCGTTAATTATTTTATCTACCCCTCTACGTAATAGGTATTGTTTTTGAATTTAGCAAAAATATAGACGAAGTTAAACCTACCCTGTTACCAGTTAAAGATACTTACATATCTTATATTAATAGTGTACTAAATTCCGGAATATATTTGGCTTGTATTCGATCTTACCACGCTTGATTATATCTCGTCGGCTGTAAAGTATATAGTGAAGTAAGTTCAAAAATAAATTTTATGGGAAGCTGAACCATATATTAATCCCTTATTACAATATATTTAAAGGATAAACTTACTTATAAAATCACCTGGCTCGAGTACGTCATTACAATAGCGTTTCATAGTTTCACAAAGATGCGCTTATATCTTATTTCCTGGTTTTTAACGCTACAATGACGTATCAAGCAATAAGCCTATTTTTACTTTCGCTTTTTTCGATTTAGTTAATCAATTTACACGACTTTGTAATATCGCCCGCATGTAGAGCGTCCTAATCCTTCCGGTTGTATAGATTTCCATACACTCAGTTATATGCCTTCGCCGTATTTTCTTTTTGATTTCGTTGTTTCCGAAAACGCTCCTATATCCATTTACTATATTTCTCGTTTACCACAACCGAATGCCTATTATTAATTGTATTTTAGTTTCGAATATGTTTTCTTGGGTTCCCGCCGGTATCCATCATAGTTCCTGTTAGAGGTTTACCACAAATCGTAAAAATAATATAATTATGTAGGTTTTATTTATTATAGCTCATATAGGCTACGGCTTGCAAAATATAACGACTGATGTTCAAGATTTAAACGTAAAATAAGTTTATTTACCTGCATCCTATTAGTTAACTTAATATAAAAGCAGGCTAATCAAGCTAATCGAAACCGGGTTAACGACCGTATTTGTATCGACCGCGTTGCCCGAACGAAAACTAACGTATTATAATTCCTCGTATCCCGTTTAAAGAACCGATTTTCCCGCCTCGCCCCGCGTTATTTACTTTTGTTAGCCTTTTCCAATGCCCGCCCAGTTTAAAGTTATCTTCTCTTATCGGTTTCTGTTAGTACCCATCCCGCCTTACATTAGCCGCCTTCGTTAACGTTGCTTGACACCTGCCATGTTTCGCGTCGCCCACCCCCGCCAGCTTTTCCTAACGTTCGAAGCCAATAGTAATAGGGGTTTTAATATTATTGGCGCTATTATTTTGAGGATGAAGATGACGATAATAATATTTTATAGGTAAAGTTGAGTGGGGTTTTGAATAGAAGCTGCTTAGTAGTCGGATATTTATCCGAGAGAACTGAGTAATATACGTCTAAGATTATATATCGTATTATAATATAATAATACTGAATTTTACCCCAATTATTTATACTACGTTATTTTTAAGATAAAGGCGACTTCATTGATGCAAGCTTTTCAGGGTGTGCCCAGCGCCTGCGTCGAAATAACGGGTTATTGTAAAACTATATATCCTTTTACTTCGCCTGAATTTGATTTAGAGTTATAATATATTGGTAATTGTTTCATGATATTTGTTTGACTCATTGTAAATCGTTTTTTAAATTAATGTATAGCTTATATTGTCTCGCCCCATTTTTATAGTTAACATATTATGAACTTTAAATTCCTTGTATATATGTTTCTACGTATCGTCTGCGACAAAGATTAGTTTTGGATATATTATTAATCAAACTTAGAAGGAAAAAGGATCTGTAACTGCGATTTTGACGAAATTGAAGTAAAATATAGGTTATTTTTCCAAAACATTCCAAATTATTTTCTATGGAGTCTAAACGCCAACGATAGGATATTAAATTTTATAATGATTCGAGTTTTTCATTAGGGAGGTGAGTTTTAATATCACATAAGATAAGTTAAGTTTAGTTACCGACTTTATATTATTTTGTCGGGAGTTTCTGACGGTTTACCGTAATCATTATTTATCATTAAATATATATTATAGCCACTTAAGCTAAATTTATACCTTTACGTAAATATATTGAAAATATCAATGTTTATTCTTTTGGATTGGTTAACTATTTTATATCTCTGTTTACGCGAACGATAAGGAATATTTTGGATCTATTACTAGTCTATTTATTTCAAGTCCGGTAACTGTTGTCATGCGGTTATTCAATACGAATTAATATTCTGAGATATATAATGCTAGAGCAACTTGCGAAAAAGCGATGATAATCCGCAAATATTTTTAAACTTTTCAACTTACTTACTTGGTATCGTCGTTGAACTATAAGTAATATACTGTCAGTAAAAGTGATTTAATTTTGAATGAAAAATATAGGGTTATTTAAAACGTACTTACCTAATACTAGTCAAAAATATTAATAATACATGTTAAACATCCGTAAAATCGTATTTATATATTTTGAAAACGTTTCGTATACGTTTCGGCGGTTATAAACCACATTACCTTGAATAATGTAAATTTTGGAAGTCGGTTTATAAGAAATAATCAATGTCGTAAGCCGTCATTAATAATCGGTAGGTTAACTATAAAGTCGAGGGAAATAGAGTATTAATAGCGATTTAAAATGTGAAGCGGTTAAAAGAGGTTTGGTTGTAAGGTACGATGAGGTTTCATCCCGTTATATTACGTATATATTCAATACAGGCATCGAATATTTACGATTATATCGTTTTAATAATAGTCCCGTTAAAGGACTCGAAGCAAGACGTTTTTATCCAGATAACCCATAGTAAACGAGTTATAGGTTTACTATAATATCTTCGTTGTTGATAGTTTGCATTTTGAAAGTTATACAAGGTTACAGTCACATAATGTACCCCTTGAATTAATAATATAATTTGTAATTTGTACGGAATATTTATATTTTAAGAAGAAAACTTTCAGTGGTCTCGGTAACTGTTAGGAGTCGATTCGTGTATAATGGGTCATTCGTTACACTTTGGTTTTATAATTACGTTGGGGCGCCAAACCAGAAAATAAAATAACCGCCCGGCGTTTCCAAATTCAACGGTATTAGCGCGGGTCGGGTTTGAGGCGGTATTCTAACCGTCAACGCCTTAAAATCCTTACATGTTACCGAAGTCGACGGTACTGATACGAGCCAAGCCCGAGGAGATACCGTAACCTCCGACGCCTTGGCGTCCTTCAGTTTCCCCTCTAAGCGTATATTATCGCGATTTGGTAACTAGGCCTTCGTTTTAATAAAAATATCTATATACACCGTGGTGAAATACGTTTTTAAAATATATAAGTTTATCGTTGTTATATTTACTATAGTTATAGCAATAGATTAGAAAACCCGCGCGCGGTGTTTCTTAACCTCAAGTTCATCTTATAAGTTTCGGGTTGATATATTCGGGTCAAATCCTTAAGTTGCGGGCCGGTAACGTGAATAATATTAGAAAAACAAAAAAACGTCGGTTTATTGAACTTCTTGTTTCGAAATGAAACGTAATAAAAAAAAAACTTAAATTCTTCAAGATCCATTAGGATAGTAAACGAGGTACGAATATTACGTAATTCCTATTACCACGTTTTCAAATGGGATATTACTAAGAAAAGCTTTTTATTGTAAATAGCGTAATTACATTTAGTATTCGATAATCGTGAAAAATAATATGTTACCGGCTTTGGGATATCGTTTTCATCCTCTTATAAAGATTAGCCTTTGAAAATTGTTTTTGAGTAATCGGTTTTCATTACCGTTAGACGGTTTAGGTTTTAATATAATGATATCGATGTCGTAACGAATAAATGATCTGAAGTTCAAAAGAAGTATTCCTTTTGATTTCTTTAAACTCATTGGGTTCCTAGTTTTTCAAGTCGAATAAATTAATCAACTAATTTGGAAATATTACTAATAAAGTTTCGATAAAAATTAATCAATTTTAAAAAACTTCGAATCTCTCAAATTGTACTTAGAGACTCCTATTTGTAAATATCCCGTAATTTTCGGGGTCAACTTGAATACTTACGCTGACCGTAACAATTAAATCAAAGTATTTTATCTTTTTTACCACGTTGTTGTATTTTTTAACATTGAACTTTAATCTCGTATTACGAAAACGTCTTTAAAACACGCGAAATTTTGTTATATGATTTTACATGGTACGGGAAGAAAAGATAAAATGGTTATTTAGGTAAGTCATAATAAAATTATTGAAATTATCCGTTGATTTATAATTAATATAATATTAGAACTCCGTCAACGTTTCAGTTCACTTGAAAGCGGTAATTAATTATTTAAATAAGTCGAAACGAATGCAAAAAGCCGTAAATTGTTTTTATTCAGATATAATCCGAATATGGTAAAAGGCTTTTCCAATATTAAGTTTTGTAAATTACATCGACTTAGTTAATACGTGTAGGGATCTTTACTATAGATAGGGGAAAACAATTTTACTTTATAATTTCATTGAAAATCTAGTAATAGATGTGAAATCATTCATCCCCAACCCCCGGCTTAAGGATCAATAATATCGATACTGTAACTGATGAAGAGTTTATTCGAATGTATATTTTTTTATTAACTCGGTAACCTGATGTTGTAATTCGAAACTTGTATTTCGTAACATTAAATATAACGGCCTTTATAATTTTTCTGGGAAAGAATTCTTTCCTTTTGGTTTAGTATGAATATAGTAGTCAAGTTATTCCTGATACACGGGTAAGGCCGTTTCTTTTTCCTTATCAAATAAATCCCAGAATTCCGTTAACTCGGGTAATAAACGTGACCAATCCTTTTCCTTTTTTACGATAGTTTTCGCTATCGACTGTAAAATTCGCGTTACTTTGTAAAACCTTGTAATAAAAGTTAATTATGAAGGGTTCTCCATATATAATATTGTTCGTTTTAATAGTATTACTAAACTAATATAAACAAATTTTCAAATTCCCGAAATATCCTTCGATCTAACGTGTAATATTATCGTATCAAATACTAACCTTCTTAATTATAATTTATTGAACGATTTTTACCAATATTTCAAATCACTCATTTATATTGTATCCATCATATATCAAGTATTATATCCCGCGTTATTCCGGGAATGATATATATTACTATTGGGTTGGACCATTTATTCATAATTACGCGAAACCTAGCTATACAAGTAATATGCGTATTCCGCCGTAACCCAAATATTGTACCCCAATTTCGAAAATTTCATGACATGATTTACTTTATTTTAAACTGTAATTTGAAAGCCTCGTCTATTATATAATGATAATCATGATAATAATCGTTCTTACTGTTTAAAAGGTAAATATTATTCAAAAGTATGAGGATGAAAAATGATTTTTTATTTATATTTATTTCAATTATATCAAACCTTTTTTAACTCGATCTTATTATTACACTGTTAAGGTTTTATAAATTTCAAACGAAATTCAATTAAGGAATTAGGCCTTCCCTATTTCCTATAATAAACAACCTACATTTATCTTTTCGATTTGAATTGTATGTACCTACATTGAAGGGAAATATGTAGGAAATTTATAATCCTGTTAAGAATGATCAGAAGAGTCATAACGTAAGTAAAGCTTAATAACTTATTTAACCAGGTGTTTTTCCTATTTTATTGACGTTGCCCATCATTTAGAATTTTATACGTATATCAAATAAGCTTATTAAAAAATCCAACCGCGATTATACAGCCTTTTAACGAAAATACCTAAACGTTGTAAACCCCCATTATAACCTTATTTTCATCCGGTCACAATACTTATATAGGGCCCGATAATTAAAGATTAAAACGTTGTTTTCAATCTGAAAAATTCAATTCGTTCGTAAGTTCGCGTTATTTTGTTAAAGCTGTAATAAAGTCGATATAGTTGAAGCCTGAAGTAATAGATTTGTGTTGAATACGTAGGGAAATACGGGAACGAAGGTAATTATACCTAACGGCTAAATATTAATCTAAAACATATGCCTAGATAATTAATATTTCGAATTCAATAACAAACGGTGTCTATAAGTCTTTATCATTTATAATAAAGTCTTTCAATTCAATTTGAACCTTATCCGAACGGTCAGAGTCATTCAAATTATCCTTAATATAGTTATAAGTCTTATTTGTATGGTATATTACCTCGCATCCGACGGCTTCTTCGTATTCCGTAATAGCTGGTTTTACAAGTGGCATAT
Source organism: Anisogramma anomala (assembly GCA_038502455.1). Taxonomy (NCBI): domain Eukaryota; kingdom Fungi; phylum Ascomycota; class Sordariomycetes; order Diaporthales; family Gnomoniaceae; genus Anisogramma; species Anisogramma anomala. Next base: position 26,458,231 of record JASMMZ010000001.1, on the reverse strand, counting down.
AATATCCCTATATGAAGAGAAATATATAACGACCTGTTTCAATTTATATTTTATTAGATCTAGGTATAAATTCTATCATTAAACGCATTGCCACTCATATAAAAGTAAATTTAGCGAATTACGGTTGGTTGTATCGCTTTCAGTTACTCTTAAACGTTAGTAATCTAGCCTTAATAGCCGTTAAGTCGGCTTTAAGTTGTTAAATATTAAAAAGGACCTAGCCGAATGCAGACGTAAGGTCGAATGAGAAAATCGATTGAAAGGGTTATTATATTTGCTTTAGAATAAGTGTGAAATAACGTATGATATTTTATAGACGAAGATATATTGGATTAAGCTTGCCGGGAAGGAATACAATGTATATCTATAAAGGTAGAGGATTAGGAATTCGCTAACCCCTCGTTTAACTATATGTCCTTGATTAATAACGTAAAATTATTAATAAATGTTATCTATTCGTTTATTATAAACAATATCTCTTTAAAATGATGAAAGTAAACTACAATCGTATTTTATAGTTGGATTTATGAATATATACAAAGTAAGTGCCAAGTGGAGTAAATAATTAATGTATTGATCAAGATTAAAAAAGACTATAAAGGTCTTTCGTACAGGACTTATGTACACGATCCATATACATCGCGTTATGTGTTCTCGCACGTGATGCCTGCGAACCACGCCCGGACTGCGTTTGGACTGGATACTGCACATCCCGTTATGTGCATTGTCACGTAACCTATAGACTGAATAGCTAATGGCCTGAGTCCATAGTATAGTTTACATGCCAATGTGTCTCTAAACTGTAGGGAACCCTAACGTTTTGTTTGGAAGGATAGCTAGGGGGCCCTCACGTCTGTATAGGCCTTTGGATAACCCGTGTTATGATCCCTTTCGCCGGTATTTTAAGGGTTATTTCTTAGCTGTAAGTGTTTTACTTCGTAAACCGTGGTTTCCGGTGATAGAAAGAGATCAAAGAAAATAAGATAACAGATATCTATGCGTTTCAAAATGGATTTTCGCACGTGTTTACTGATATCGGAATGATAAATGAATGTATACATATCTAAATGAATTTTGGCACATTAATTCGATATCTGTACAATTAAGTTTCTAAAAATACAAGTGTATTAGGATCTAGTATGATTTATAGAAAAACTCATAAGGCTAGCTCCATTAAATCTTCTGCTACTTTTATCATATATTTTATGACCCCTTCTTAGGTAATTTTATTGACTTATAACGAGGTTTCATATTAATGATAACTTACCATTCCTTCACATCAACTATTACCCATTACCCCCTTTATCCTTAATCAATTAACACTAACCTTATATGTAATTACTTTACTATTGATTTTAATCTATGTAACACGTCAAATTCTTTAATTAAATATAGGTTAGCAGCTCTCTATAACGATAAAAAGTGCCGCCGTTTCAACCAATTTAGATACTATGCCAATTTTAAGCCAAAAACCACATATTACTATCTTTACTTCATTAACTATTCATTTATTCAATATGTTCAATGCGCCCTTCAGTATATATCATTATATTTACTAGTTATTACATATGAACCTTTTTTTACCTTTTTTATTTTCCCTGAACTCATTCAATATGTTCGAATTCTTTCCAACCCATCTTGTTATCAATATTCATTGGGCCTAAAGAACAATTAGATATGTATTCACAATAGGCAGATAAGGTTATAATAATACAATTACATATATAATTGTAAGGCGCGACTATGTATTAGTCCCAGAATAAAACTATACTCTACTTAAAACATAAGACTAATCATTAGTAGTAAAGCTAGACTATATATTGGTTGTACCTTTCAATTTGGTCCTTACTATAAGTTTCGTGTCCTTTTACTTTGGGTTTCTTTTACATACACTTTCTCTAATTTCTTTAACCTATACTTCAAAGGTTAGTCTTATTTTCATTTATCCCACAATAAATCTATTGATTGCAAGTAAGTAGGTTATTACTCAGTGTATTATATCGGAATTACCTCATATTTAAGTCTAAGGTACGATAATGAATTTAATAATGTATGCCAAACAAATTAAAGTACTTTCTGGTACATTTCGTGCCAGTTATAGTACTTATAGGTATGATTTTACATTAAAACTATAGAATCCAGGTAATTGTTATCGTAGTTACAAATAGACTTTTATATTGAAATAGAAGGTTTTGAGAAACCGTTATCAGTTTTTTTATATTAAAAAGAAGTTTGTATATTAGTAGGATTTCGTTACTGATACAACCACTTCATCAAAGTTGCTTCGTTATTGATGTGTTGTAAGCGTTAAATTGCAGTTGTATTATAGACGCCGCGATTTTCTTACTTTATAAATGCCGTTGCATTGTCACTAAGTTGTGGGCGCTCCATTTTCTTTGTGTTGTGAACACCGCAGAGTCATTATGTTATAATCGTCGCGATATCATTTCATTGTGGGCGTTACATTGTTAGAGTTGAGTTATAGGTGTTTCGTTGTAAAATATTTGACATTTAATAAGTTAAGCGACTGAGATTATTGATTTATATATTAAATATATTAATATAAATTCGTGTGCATGGCAGAATCATTTGTATTGGTGAATTTAAATGAAGTTTTGTTTTTAATCATTTTTTAAGTGTGCTAGTAAAATATTTTAACATGAGAATTAGAGGTTGCATTTGAGCCTATTATCATTTATATATATAAGTATTGTCATAAAATTAACTGAGTTGATATTTACTTTACCATGCGGATTACCACGAATCCATACTTAAATTCATTTTAATCGTATGGATATCAGCTTTTCATAACATGAATATTATACCTTTTACATTATCGTAGTATATATACAATTATTTTATCTTCATTAATACTTTCGAGTTTTCGTTCCTAAAAATTTGGACTTTCTTGAATATAAGTATTAGTATACTTTTTTCAATTAAAAGTAAGCTGGAAAAGTTTTGTATATAAAATATAGATCGCTTAACTTTCATATTTTTTCAATATAAAGTTTATATGTATTAACGGTTCATTTCTAATAAAGATCAGTATATAATATGGAAAAACCAATTGAATTGTTATATTAGATGAAAAAAAGTAGAAAATGAACAGGTATATTATACTATGCTCTCTTTGCTGTATATTAATTTCGAAGTATAACCGAATCCACATTATAACCCAAGATTTACCATTATGTTACTTTTAACTACGAATCACCTGTTCGAGGATATTTGATAATAGAATAGTCTAGTTTTAAATATGAAGAAGATTTCGAGAAAACGAATACAGTGGATTTACAATATTTCATTATTTTTAATTACCACGGATATAATATAATTTTATATACTTATCTGGAACTTATATATTAGTGGCTCTTTGTTTGTTCATACTTTTTAACTGGTATTCAATTTAAAATAAATTTCAATTTTCAAATGAATTCGATATACTGCTTAGTTTTTGCTTCATAACATATATCAAAGCTCTAATAATAATTGAAAATATAATTGAAGGGTTAATAATATAAAGAGTACGATATTTTCAAACTGGCATGAGAACTTTATATAATAAATTAGTTGGTGGGATCTTTATATGTCAACGTAAGGAGCGGACAGTATAGTATTTCAAGTAGTAAGTTAGTAAGTTATTGGATGCAAGAGCGAGAACAGGCATCCGGAGAGTGTACGCCTCAAGTAAGAGTCATCCGAAGAATGTACGCCTCAAGTGAAAGCTTATATGCTCTCACCCGCAGCATGTCACTTTACCATGCACTTTGCTAACGTCACTCTTGGAGTGTAGCACATTATCATATACTTTTTAATAGTGCCTTCTACAATATAACACGCTATTATACACACTTTAAATATTATCCCCTACGTTTACGACCTATTGCGTTAACTAATTATTTCTATATAAGCCATTTTTGGGAGCTTCGTATTCATAATCTCGTCATAACGGTATAACGTTTTCAAGCCCCTGATCATTTCTTTGATAATAATAATGTATTTTTAAACCCCTAATAAACTTTTTGTAGTAATAATGTTAAAGTTCATTCAAGTCCGTTGTTAATTATTTTGACAATGATAATGGTTCAAGTTGTGAAGGGTTTTTCGGAAAGATTAGTAATACCTACAAAGTTGTGATTATTTAGGTATAATCATCGATATTACGTATTTTAAAGTCAACACAAAAAGATATATAGTTATCGGTCTACACGAAACATTTATCTTTTCCCTTTAATGACGTACCTTTACCTCGAAAATAAACCCCGAATTAACTATTCAACGCTCGTACGGTTGAACCACCTGTTTACAATTATTTATCGTATGAAATAATCACCTTAGTAATACTATATTTTAACCGGTTCTCGAACAGATACAACGTAAAAATAAAACCTTAAGAGGCCGTTTAACGCGACAACAGCGCTGAAAATAAGCTGCCGCAACTAGAATACGCCGCTCGCCTAATATTTAACCTACTAATACCGGAAACATATTTTTAATCCCCGACTTTATCTTCTTCTTTTCGCCCGCTATCAATAAAACCACCACCCCCTTTCTCCCACTCCTTTTCACACCCTGTAAGGATAGGAGAGAAGGTTTTTTTAAAGTTATAAACCTTACCCTTATACAATGGATAAAAACCTCTTTATCTGTAATAGTCTCTTGTCGTCGTAAATGTAATATCGTAAAGTTATAACATAATATGTAATAATTATCCCTTTGAATTATATTATATTAATATGCCTTGGACGTGGCTAAACTAACATAACGAGCCTGCTGCTTCCAGGCGCGATTCGTAAGGGTACGTTACGATGCATTTTAAACGCGTAAATCGTTCAAATTTCATACTAGGGTTTATGTTCCTAGGTCGTTCATAGACATGTTCTATGTACCGTACGTTACGTCCACCGCCACGGGTAAATTTATTCGCGATTGTCGTCAAAATAAATGTTCTTTGTTTTTTGAAACCGTTATATAAGGAACGGTAACAAATACGATACTGTTTCGGTAATATAAGGGCCGGAAGCCAAAAACTCATTACGAGCCCACGATTTCCATGGTAAATTACCTAGTGTTTTAAAACATGATATGAGGCTTAAAATTCATTATTTACGTCTTTGATTCCTTAGTTTAAGCTCACCCAAATTACAAATTCTTTGTCAATACCAAAAAGGAAGTCAAAACTAATATTTCGATGCGCATTAACTAGCGATTAAAGGAGACGGCCATTACTATTAACGTTGAACTAGCGGGCCTACATACATATTATGCAGGTAAATTGAACGACGTTATTACGCTTTATCATAAAAATGGAAAACCTGTTCCTCGCTTTTTATCTCAAAGCGTGTAGCTTAGGGCGCGGAGGGCGCCTAGTCCTCCTCCTTACAACAACGCCGATAACAGCATCGACGACAATAACAATATTAACAGTAATAGTGACGATGGCGATGACGAAGGCGGAGAAACCGAGGACAAGGACAACGACGACGTAACATCAGTTTCCACCTCCCTGTTCAACTGTAAATAACTGTCATCTTATATATTTACTGGCTTTAACCGACCGTAATACACATAACCAAATAAAAATATGATTATATTCATGGAAGAAATAATGATCGAAATATTACATAATCAATGTAAAAAGTGATAATATATTGACAAGATGATTAATTACAAATACAAAAAGTGATTATATATAGAAAAGTGGCAAAAAACCAATACAGAAAGTAATAATATATTCGAAACGTGGTAAACAAACTATTTAAGTCGAAAACGGCAAATGCGAAACTTAAAATCCAGAAATAGCTAAAAAAAAACAGTAATTTCATTCGAGGTTAAGTCGCAAAACCTTCCTAGTAATGCTTACAAAGGAAAGACTCATAAATGCAAACGCTTTCAATACCTTATTCAGGGCGCCCTTGGTTATTTAATCCATAAAATTTGATTTACCGTCGATTCAATTTATTTCCTTGATTTCGCGACATTTGTAAGACTTGCATAAGGATATAATATGAATTATAAAGAGTTCCTCATTTGTAAAACCGAATTTAATAAGGTATTCGTAAAAGGGAAAAAAGTTGGTGTAAATCACTAAAGGGAAAAGTTTAAAACCAACGTTCAAAATATGTATACGGATCGTTATAGTTATAATATAACCAGAGTTAAACCCTCCAACCATATTATAAATTTCGGAAACAAAAACGTTCCGTATAACCCGTTTTTGTTTCATTGAACTCCAATTAATAATATTATTACAAAAGGTACAACTATTTCTGGTTGGTATTTTATTACCGATAATAATTATAAACCATACGTAAGTGTTATAATAGTCATTATTTACAAAAACTCCATTCACAAAATCAAGTAGTTTCGTTATATATATATCGAATGATATCAATCGAAGGTTGCGTTTCGGATTACTAATCTACCATTTGAGGCGTTCATTTAACGCACTACATATATTATCCGACGGTTAATGTAATATTATGTAACGACATAAAGGTTAAACTCCTCTGTCGATTATACGACCTATATGACTCAAATACTTCGTATGCGCTGGAATTTATACTCGTTAGTTCGGTTTACTTTTATCAGATTAATGAAGGCAACTTCATCAAATTATCTTCTTTGTATAAACCCCCAATATCATTTTAAAAGGTGTCCTTCATATCGTTGAATTCTATTACACGGTAGTTTTCCAAGCACACTTGTGATTGTGCTTTTTAATTTGCCTCTCGAAACTTTTTTTCCATTGCCGCGAAAAACAACGCATCACATAATATAAATATATCATTGGTTTGAATTCCAATAAACGTAAATACTTTAAAATATGGTATTAGAACTAGTATACAAAAGTCGAAAGTTAAACTAGCTACTCTAAGGCACTCTTGATAATACCTTGAATCAAAATTAAACCATATATATCATTCTTAGAAAAGCTGTAAATTAACTTTAAAATACGTAATATCGTTTCTGATAAAAAATGTTTCTGAAACTCCATAAGCATATAAACGTAAATAGATAGCTTATGGTGCTTTTCTAATTATATGAAAGCTTAAATAACATTCCGAAGGTAAAAGTGAAGGATATAAAGAGTACATAGGGAAACGGCGAACGCCAAAATCAAACGGTAGCTCACTCGTTACAAAGTAAACGATTAGGTTACAATATCTTTTTTCCTAATATTATCATGCCCTTTAACCAAAAGATAACTATTTTGTAAAAAAAATCGTGTTTAAGTCTTTTACCTTATAAACAAATCGGATTGAAAAAATTCGTAATTGTCTCAAATTACTAGATTTAATTTCTTGAAACTAAAAACACATTACTCAATTAATACAGGGAAATCTTATAAGTAAAATCCTTTAGAGGGCTTCCCAGGTCTATAATAACGCCCTCATGGAAAAATAACATAATTAACTCATGATTTGCCATCACCTTTTAGGTAATAAAAAAAGTCTATAAAAAAGCTTTAAAACGTTTCTTCTTTTTCAAACTAAGTAACCGCCCTCGTCAATGTAATGACAGACTCACTTATATAGGGTACTGGTTCTGGTAAGTGAGAGAAGATTTTAAAAGGGTATTCGAAAAGTATATAAATTTCGAGGGAAGGGCGTTGAAAATATAGTAAATGTCTTCCAATTAATATTACTCCGAGAATTACGTTTTTAAGGTTTTATTGTACACTTTCCTTTTTTATATTTTCGTATAATCATCAAGAGCAATGCATTCGTATAATTTAATAAATACACAAACACGTCATGTCCTCTAATACCGTTAATCTTTTAAAAGCCAATCCATCACTTTTGAATTTTTCAGAAACGGACATAAAACTACAACGATATCTTTAAAACGCCCATTTATCACGGGCCATTTTAATTAACAATGCTTTTAAAGGTTTTTTTTCAACCCATGAGAAGCGTACAAAATTAAGTCTCCTCGTCATAACCTTTGTTTTTTAATATGTAATTTTTAATTGTACGAAATCTGCATTAACTATGTATTATACGGTAAAAATAAGGAGCATAATAATTAATCCACTCATATTAAAAGTATCGTTAACAACGCTCACGGCTATCAAGAAAATGAAGTCTTTAATCTTTATTCTGTTTAAATTTCATCAATATAACCCTATCATCTGTTTTAAGAAATACGTAATATTGTTTGCACTTACCAATACCCTAAATTGCCTTTACCAGCATTTAACTATACTCGATTCCGGTTATATTAACCTTACTTTATTTTTTAGGCAAGCCGAAAGCTATACCCATATCTCATATAATCCAATCAAAAAGCCCGAGATAAACGTTTAATCAATACTTAACGAAAACATCCCAATAATGCGATACGAAAACGTTTTGTATAAACTTCGCGAATTAAAATAACATTTTCATATCGAAGTCGTAAAAAATAGGCTTTCCGTCGGAGTATATTGGATCCATAATTACCTCGTAATGAAAATTATCATCATTTTTTATTGAAATTTAAACCGCTGTAACGACTGTAAATGTAAATTTTATTTGTGATATAATGTTTTTACGACTTTTACAATTTTAACTCCTATATCCGTATAGATTGTTATGTAAATTAACTGTAAAAATCGTTTCGTAACCGGGTACTCGAACCATTAGTATAATATACGTAATTTTAGTTTCATTAAGTAAACGGATTCAATTATACGTGTTTTCAGACATAATCACAAATATTTAAATTTTGAATGAAGCGCTACGAATATGTTATTCGAGAAAAGATCTAATTGATTTGTCGTATTCCGTAATTTTATTCTAGGCTTATTCCTATTAATTAACGAAAAGAAAAATACTATTTCAGAATACATTATTAAAATATTAACGAATCCGAATTTTATATTCACCATTTTTAAACCGAATAACGATGCTTTATCTTTATCGAACTAAATTTCCGAGTATTTTCTTATCCGGTCGAGTTAAAACTTGGAATACTTCGCCAACAAAACGTAGAATTGCCGTTTTCCGGCTGTCGAAATTTTTATCGCGTCGGTATTTAGCATAATGTCTTGAAAACCACAACCATACCTATCAAACAATGTGAATAACAACGCTATGTGGGCTTTCAACACGCTGCTTTCATTATTCAAACCTACGTTATATAAAAATAAGTCATTTTATAGGCTTATAAATACTTACTAATCCGTTTATTCATTCAAAGTTATTATGTAAATCTTGTCTTGCTCCGAATCGTCTTCCTCAAAGGTATATTCGTAGAGTCAATCGTCAATATCGTCTCTGTCGTTTTTATAATCGGCTGTATACACCGAAATATTGGCTTTTATTAAGTGTTATGGGTGGATAATCGACCACAAATTATCATTTCACGCGAAGCTACTCATATACCTGATATTCAATCAACTAATAACCGACCTTATAATATATATTCTATCGTTTTGGGAAGCCTTAAAGCCTCGTATATTTATTCGAAGGTATAGAAATATACGTTACACACCCCGTCTTTAACTATAGGGGCGCCTTTATTAATAACCACTTCATCCCTGATTTCCTGGGCTCCCTCCTTATTATTCAACGTCCCTATTCCCGTATTTAAGGCGTTTACAATCCTTACTTCTTGAATAAACTTTAAATAACCGATTTAAAAAATAGTAAATTGTTTCGATAACATCTATCTTCATAAATTATTAACTTTCGTCATTAACTTTCCTTACTACGAATGTTAATTTAAAACTCTCTTATCAACGTATCCATATATCAAATGAAGTTCCATGGCTTGTAAAAAACATTTCCAAATCACTGTACGGTTTAAATAGTGTAAAATTGAAGTTTTAATTTCCATAGTATACTTTCGTAATTATTTAAATAAACAATAGATCGACCTTATACTCCAGTTTGAACGCCGCTTGACATATTGTAAACTTGGTTAAAAAAGATATTTAATACTTTTTAAAATGTTTCATCTGCATTATTACGATAATTCTTAACAAATTCTTTTGTAATTCCTATCTAATACCAATAATATAGTTAATAATTCATTTTAATATTAAAATACATCTTTTCAAGGCGATTAAACCTCTCAAATGCATCCACTCACATTAAACAATGCATACATCATTTTGTATCTTATTTAATCAATAAACTAGGCAAGATAATATATAACTCAGAGGGCTTAATATCTAGTCGTTTATAAGTATTTAATATTGTACGGATCTTATTATTAAATACGTCATAAAGCCTACCGTTATGGTTTTCGCTCCTATCCTATAACTTAATAAACTTGAAAATTTTATCAGGTTAATTTTATTATTGGGAGATCGATGTAGTCAGAGGGCGCGTCATGGGATGTGCCTTAAAGGTATTAGGTTATAGTGTTCGCAAATTAATTCATCGCCTTTATATTTCCTCTGTGAACGCCGTGTTTCTTTTTTGAAGTGCTCTTATTGTAGTTGAAAGGTGCTTTAAGTACGTTTGATAAGTAACCTGGTTTACGTCTCTTTTCAAAGGTATTTGTTGAAGAGGATCTATATTTAATTCGAGTGGTGGATGGTTGTTACGGTTTTTCCTTTTCTTCCTTCGATTCGTCTAACTCCGGCTGCCTTTCGCAAGACGCTGTCAATTTTAGTAAGCGTTAACACCCTGTGTTTGTAACCTATTTTTATGTTGCTATTGATCAAAAATATTAATAAGTGGGTTCTTACGTTTCATCAAACTATATCCCCTTACAAATTTCATATTAATTACTTTATTATCGATCCATTAAAACATCTACTTAAATTAGGCCGTTGCAGCTAATACTCCGGCGATAAGACTGTTCTTACCACCGCTTGAATTCATTCCATTATACCGTAATTTCCTCCGCAATATCTTCGAAATTGAATAGTTTACTATATGTCACATTTCAGGCGTCCAATTTAAAAAGATCTTTCGAAAATTATCGAATGAATCGATTCCTTCAATATTCTCATCACAATAACGAAAAATAATATTGATAATAAAACTATTCACCGTATAAAGATCCAAATCATTTACCGGCGGTTGAATTTTGTTATGCTATAAGTTAAGGTCAATATTTTTTAAAATACATTTTCGTAACTTTATATTTTCGAATAAAAAGTCCATATACTTGATTACTTTTCCAATCTCTTTAAAAGTAAACCTATAGAATTGATAGTATCTTCAATATAGAATTGAAATCAATAAATAGTAATAAAATGTTGTTTTATACGTTTCAAATATATTTAAAAGGGCTTTGACATGAAACGGTAAGTGAAAGTGTATAATACGTAAATAATATGTGATCAGAATATTCTAAAACGTTCCAAATGAGGTTTTCTATGCTTATGAATACAAATGGAACCAAAATAATCCGTAATTAAAAACTTGTTAAACGGTACAAACGAATTATCTAGCGTTTACACTAGTGAATTAAAACGTTGTAAGTAATAATTTAAACAAATGGCGTCTAATGAAGTGACAAGGGTGAAGTTGGGTATTTAAAGTGGAGAATTAGTTTTTAAGGGTTAACATGGTAGTTAAAAGCGAGTCAAGATGGTATGGAAGCGCTTGGTATTACTTAAGGCGTTTTTATTGTGTAAGTGCTTCGAATGCTGTTTTGGGTGTTTAGGAAATGTGTCGAAACTCTTTTAAAGGTGTTTTAGGAGTTTTTTGTGTTTCTATATAGGCGTTTATGAAACGGTTTTCGGTGGTTGAGGTAATTGGGGGAGTGTCTTGAAAGTTGTTTGAAATATTCTTCAAGTTCGCCGAAGCGTTGTAAAAATATTTCAAACATTTTCCAAGTTTATTAAAACGCTTAAAAAGTTGTTTCCTGATAGGTTCCAGCGAAGGGTTCTGAAATTTAATGGCTTATGTAGCCGATACGTAATAGTAAATTGTTGAAGTACTCAGATATGTTCAAAACATCGATCGAGTTAACGGATAGCGTAACGGGTATTTCAGTAGTTAAAGTGCACTAACCGAATTAATAATATCGTACTACAGTTATTATTTTTATAGTTATTTCGGGGTTTAAAGTCTTTTTATATTTCGGGTTACAAAGTCGCTCCCGCTTATTTTCACCCTCTAGTTTTTTTCTTATAAATTGTAGTATTAAAGTAGGGCATAGTTGTAACCATTGTAATATCCAACTATAAATATTCAACAAAGTTTATTCTCTTTTTTCCATGGCTGTCTCTATTCGACCGAGTAAACTATTAATTAATATCGGTAAATTTATTGTACTTTAACGTTAAAACAAATAATACAGTATTTTAAGTAGTAAGGTAGTAAGTTATTATATGAAAGAGGAAAAAGAGGTACCCAGATAGTAAACGCCTTATATGAGAGCTTATAAGCTCTCACTTGGAGCGTGGCACTTTACTATAAACTCTGTCAACGTCCCTCGTGAGGTGTGGCACGCTATTATACACTCTGTAAAAGTGTCTTCTGTAGTATAACTCGCTATCATACACTACTCAAACGTAGTCCCTTACGCTTGCTAATTATGTTAATATCTAATCATATCAACAGATTTACTTAATTCAATCCGGATTCAAATTTTCTATACTATTAACAGTATTCTATTCATTTATTCATAATATGTTTTACGGTATTGAAGAGCCTTCGTAGGTCTAGAGTTCAAAAAGCATTCCCGAAATATTGAGATAAAATTAATAACGTATTTATAGCGGCCAATATCGGTTATGTTACAATGATATCTGAACTAATAATATATCTAGGTACTATTATATTGATTATTGAATCAATTATAAATACAATAGTAACAAAGAATTCTAGAATCAACTGAGTTATTATCGTTACTTAAAAGTCTTTTTAATGAAAAATAAAATAATAAACTGGGGGATCGTTATAGATCCAAAGTAAAATTCTAATGGGTTTTACGGATTGATGTTAAATAGAAGGCTTGAATATTAAATTATATTTTGATATTTAATAATGAATTTATAGCCTACTCTAGAATGTTTGTTAATACCAAGAATTGGTTATATAAGGTAAAACTCATTCCTCACTATAACGTTCAAACATATTTGAAAATGATAATATAATAAGATATCGGTTAATTGTTACAGTATAACAACTTTATGAAATACTAACCAATTTATCAATTTTATTTCATTACTTGACATAAATGATAAAGACATCCAATAAGTATGAATTCATGCATAATCAATGAAAACGACAATTTGTTTTTAATGTAAGCGAAAAACTTAAGAGTTATTTCCGAAGAAGAAACGATATATAATATAAAGTTCTACATATATATTTGGAGGGGTATTTGGCGGTAAGGTCTTTTGTATCGGGTCCGTTAAAGTCAAGGTATAAGTAGACGAGTTGTAGTGTATATTTAAGATAGATTGTTAGAAAGAAGAAGAGGAATCTGGAGAATGCACGCCTCAAGTGAGAGCTTATAAGCTCTCACTCGGGCAGTGGCACTCTACCATGCACTTTGCCAATCCCCCTTCTGGGCAGTGGCATTCTAGCCTATACTCTGCCAATGCCTCTTCTAGGCAGTGGCACGCTATCATACACTCTGCAAGAATGCATCTTGCAGCATTACACGTTACCATACACTCTACAAGAGTGCAACTGGTAGCGTAGCCGCTTACGAATTATAAAGATATATAATAATATCTACACAGGCAATCATTTCTTTCTTCGGTGCGGTCCGTATTTGTAGTTTAATAATCGTAGTGTTGGAATAGCAGCCAAACGCAGTACAGTCAAGTCAACCTTACTTACAGTAAAGTTGATTGTACGTACTGCAAATTGATTGTAGTTTGTGGGATTGCACTGCAAGTGCAGTGCAGTAGGTTCCCACTTCAAAGTGGAGCATAGACCAAAGCGTTTGGCCATACAAATTAGTGTGCAGACCGGCTAGCAGTCTGCCAAACTTAGAACTGACACACATCAATCAACAATATTTGTGCAATACCAGTTACTTCGACCACAGTGATTCGAATCGACTACGTTACAACGATAAAGGCCTACCAACACGTAGTGTTTGTAGTGCAATCCGTTCAGAGTTCCAGTCCATAGTTTTGGTAGCAACAGTCGTTGTAATGCGGTACAAATTATAAAGGTTCCAATCAGCACTTCGAACAGCAAAAGCAATTGTAATGTAAGTCTCAGTTAATTTATGTAATTAGTAGCAGCATTAGTTGAACTGGTTATTAATATTTGAGAAAATGGAATTGTAAAAGTATAAATATAAAGATGTAATTATCAGTATTACGTATTTCAAGATCAGTATAAAATGATATATCATCATTGATCCAAACAAAACTGCTTCTCTTTTCTTTTTAACGACGCGCCTCTACTTATAAAATAAGTCACCAATGAACCAATAAGCGTATACACGCCTAAACTACTCCCTCGATTAATTATTCGAACCGTTTCTATAGGTATGTTAGTTAATCAATACTATGTTTTAACCGCTTCTCAAATAGATTACTCGTAAAAACAAAATTGTAAGGCGCTGTTTAACGCACCAACGTAAAAGGGAAGAGGCCGCCGCCGCCATCGTCTACTGTATCGCCATTAATACCACCATCAACCTTGCCTCTTCGGACAATATGTCGTCGATACTAGCCTTTATCTTCGGTCCTTTCGTTGCCGTCATCGCCGACCAAGTCTTTAACCCCTTTCCTCTCCTCTTCCCTACCGTCGCCGCCGACCAAACCACGACCCTGTTATAACCCAAGGACCAACTGCAGGTTATGGAATAGGCCAGCTGTCCGCTACGCTATCAGAAGCCTGATGTCCAACACATCAAGCTAGGGATCTCTCTTATATAAGCATCCAGGATTAGGGTTTGGACAGACAAAAACCACTCGCGATCCAGTCGACAACATTGGGACCGAAGGAAGCGACATCGACTTCACCGGTCCAGTACTGAAGATGGTATGAAGGCCATAGGATATAAGGACATGGTCATCACCACACAGATAGTATTTCCTTCATAGCTCTTCAGTTGTCAATCTAAGTATTCAGTCTATACACTTGAATAGCCTAACAGCTAGTGATTATTCTACAGTACGAACAAACATCTTCTTGATATTGCACCTTTGTTATCTCTACTACCTTACTGCTATCATAAACCCCTTAACACCTACTATTTACTCAAGGGTATTTAGTGTGATCATTACAGACCCTCTCCCCCCTTATTCTCCCCCTTTCCCTCTTCCCTCCTTCCCCTATCCCCCCAAAAAGGCTCCTAAGGTTATTAACCTTAATTTTTTTCTGTAGGTCCAAACCCTATTACTTACCACAACCTCTACCGTTGTAAACGTAATATCGTTGAGTTATAACGCGATTGATATCCTTTATTAGTTCTTTAGGTTGTATTATATTAATATTTCCATAAATAAGGCCGAGGCGACTAAACGTATTTGCCGCCTCGAGATACAGCTCGCGAAGGTACGTCGAATAGATATTTTAACGTGTATAGAATTAAAATGACATGCTCGGGTTCGCGTCCCCAAACCATTAATGAATACGCCTTATGTATCGTGTGTTATGTTTACGACCACGGGTAAATCTATTCACGATTACCATTAAAACGGGGGTCAGTCGGCCCGTTACCACCGCTACCAATAGACTAGCAATGCACACACTCCCGTTCCGGTAGTTTTATGGCCGTAAGCCGAGATCTTACTACGCGCCTATCATCTACACGATTAATTCTCCTTTAATTCGTAATCTTAACCGCGACTAATAATTACCTACTATTTGAATACATTATTTAAAGCGCTTTCAAAAACATCCAATTTTGATATACTAAATATGAATCGATACTAATTAGTAATAAACGTTAACCATTGGTCGAAGGAGATGGCAATCGCTATCATCACTTAAAAGGCGACCTTACGCATGTATTACGTAGGCGAGTTCGACGACGTCATCGCGTATTGTTATGAAAAGGGTAAAAAACTCCCGCGCCACTTATCTAAGGGCATATGGCCTAAGGCACATGGTCTTTCTTGTAACGACGCCGATAACAAAGTCGATGGTAGTAGTGGTGGTAACTCCAGTAATAACGGCGGCAGTGAGTATGATAAGGAGAAATTCGAAAACGATATCGATGACGACGTAACCCCTCCCTCCTTCTTCTTATTTGGCAGTAATTAACTACCTGTTTTGACGTTTGAGGGATTGTCCGGCCTTAATACAATTCATTATATAATAATGAAATTAATTTTAACAATCGTGACATAAATAATAAATGCTAAAGGTAAAAAGTAGACATAACTTCAATAAATTTACAAATAGTAGAAATAAAAAGTGATGATATATCAGAAGGAATGAGAATAATAACTTTTAAAAACAACAAAATATCAAAAGCGCCGTTAATAGGTAATTTAAAAAAGAAGTAAGGCTATACTGCACTTAACTTGTAGTAAAATACAATAAGCTCATATATAATGATAACCCAACTTGCAGACAGTACAATTGACTTTACTTATAGTAAAGTTGACTTATTGAATTGCAATTCCTACTATTCCAAAACTAGCGGCTTTTTAGTTTTTGCGCGTACGTTAGTGTTGTTGACCAATCTTTTCCGGTAAGTATTAAACTTTAACCTCGTTAACTAGCTAGACCCTTATGAATTCCAATTAACTTCCATATTAAATTGCACCCATTTTCCATTAATTTGACCCCTATTAAACCTTTAATTGTTTCATGGTGACGAGGTCGAAGTTTATTCACTCTTTCAAAAAGTTCTTTTGCTATAGGCCTATGTAAGCCTTTACTTTAGCCGTGCCACTTAAACAATTCAACATTTTCAGTTTCCTGACAGTCTTCCATTTCGTTAATACATCCCTGACCACCGCCCCGTGATTTGGCCTTATCAGGAGGTCTATTAACGTAGCTCTTGATATGTATGCTTGGTATATTACTATTTATAAACCTTTTAAGGGCATTGTTTAACGATGCCCTTATTATATCATTAGAAGGATTGGTTTTTCCGTTTATTTACCGGAACTTCTTAATCTCTCTCCTTTCGTAGGCTTTGTGGAGTTCCATCACATCGATCATTAGGCGTTTTTCACTGGTAGTTCCGAGCTTCGAAAGGTATACAAATAGGCTTCTCGTGTCGGTACAAATTACTACCGGGATAGGAGGAATCTTTAGTTGCCTAGTAATACCTCTAAGGGTTTTCTATAGTATTATGTCTATATTAAAATCTGTAATCATACTGTAGACCTTTGAAGCCAGTAAACTTTATGTAATCCTTTTATATTTGTTAAAAGTCTTGTGGATTAGGATACCAATAATTTTAAACTTATCCTTTCACTTATTTTTGTTGACGAGGGTTATTAAGAAGCTGATTTGGAAAAAATGGTCGGTATTATTGATGAAAAATCAATCCGTGAAAATTATTAACTTAACACTTGATAGATCGATTGGAGCTATATTAACCACTCGATTTAGGTTTCGCATTTTCTATTTTAACTTTTCATTTAGCTGGTTAAAGTCATGATCTATCGGGTCTTATGTTTATTCCGCAATAAATACGTCATATAAGGTCTTCGGTTGGTATAAAGTGGCAATATAGCTGCTATATGCATGTTGTTTTAGGTACCGTTAAACTTTAACCATATTAGTTTTGTCTGTTATAGTTAAATCTGTACCTTGGCCCTTTTGTAAAAGCTAAGGCTGGTTTAATACAAAGTATATGGATTGAATATTTATTAAAATTAAGTTGGCTACCCTTTGCTAACGTTGTGACCGGCTTACAGTTTTAGAGCTTGATTTAGATAATCTGCACAATGGCTCAATACATCGTATTACCGTTCTTAAAGGGTAAATAATACTTATTTCGTGTGGAAACTCTAATGAAACGATTTGTGACAGGTTGGTTACTAACTGCCTACATATTTGCGTTATATTTATACTATTATTTGTAAAATTGTCTTTAGTTTTTACTAGTCCACTTGTTACCAAAGTGATTACTAAGAAGTAATTGATTTTTTAAATCGTTAGCAATTACGTGAGGATTCTATTTTTATTTCTATTGTCGTATTCTTAAGTAATTAGACGTGATTCTTTGTACGGACGCCTTGTAGTATTACCCTTAACCTTGTGAATAATTCTCGACCTGAAAATCGTGATATTCGCGTTTTAAAGGTAAAAGGTAGCTTTTAGTACAAATTGTATAACTTTTTAAATTAATTGGCTGTTAATATGAACCTTATCGCTTTTTTAAAAAGGTTCACCGAAGGTTTTAATTATACCTTGTGTTCGTAACTTTAATATTAAGTCGTTGTTATCCTTTTCTTTTTTATTAACTTAAGTAGTATTGTAGATATAACCGTTTTGTATTTTTCCTTTTTAATATTCCTTTTTTTCGGGGGTTGTCCGCGCCGGTAACATTCTATTAACTTGTGGATTGTAGTTCGAAATAGCTCATATTAGCTCAGTCATTTAGCCTAAGGGTTATTATCCTTAGTAACCCTAATATAAGGCTTAACCTGTGTGGTACAGAAAGCTATAGAACCGTTAGTAATTTTAACTACTATTTTAGAATTAGCTATATATAAGGTCTTGTATAGGCTTTTGTATTTTCCCGACTCCCTCCATACGAAGAGTTTACTATGAAATAATATAGCGAGTACATCGACAGACATAAGGCCGTTTTTAGTATTAAGGGTATCGTTAACCTAGTGGTGTACCGATTTCTTTCGAAATTCCTTTATTGCCTTACCGTATGCTACTGTTCGTTTTTGGGTACTTGCTGATAGCAGAAATTTACTCGTTAGGCGTGGGTATGCTCCGAAAACCAATAGCGTCGGAACTAAGCCGTTAGGACCCACAATATCGTTTAGGCCCTTTATTGCCATTTAAAATCATACCTTCAGATCTGTAAAACTTTCAATCTTTAGAATAAGGATATTATACGTTCTTCGAAGTAGGGCGTATACCCTTTTAACCTTTTTAATACTCTAATAAGCTTTTATAAGGATCTATTTATATAGTATACCTATTATCTTAGTATCTTCCTAAAACTTCGCCATCTTAAAAGTGTTGCCTGTATCGTAAACTACAACTTTAGGTGGGCCTAAGTACGTATCAATTTATATTATACTTAGTATTTCCTATGTATTCTTTGCCGAAAAGGATATGAGGAACTTAGCTCCATAAAAAGAGGTTGCAGAGTTAACGACGTGAAAAATAAACTTATTATTTAAGTAATATATATCAATATAAACCTTGTAGTCATATTTCTTATTGTCTTTTAATGTAAACTTAAATTTTCAGTGGGATTAGACATATTTTAAATAGTGGTAATAAAGCTTTTAGATAGCTTTTAGGGTAAATTATTTTATATATCTTCATGCCTTACGGACTTTAGGACTTTATATAACATATTAACGGCTGTATGGTTAAATTTTTGGTGTAATTAACGTATTTGAAGCTTTATATGGTTCAATACCACTGTTTTTAGGTTTTAAAGATACAACCATAAATACTCCTACTTAAAGGTCAAGGGAAACATTTAGTTGTTTTTAACCAACTCGTTAGAATTGAAGTTAACTTTAACGCCGAGGGTCTTTATATTCTTTAAATAAAAAAAGGGTGTAAAGGACAAAGAAATACAAGATGTAATCAACATAACAACAATTTAAATTACCTTTATTTCTAGTAACGATAGTCATTCGTTTAATCTGAAGCTAACTTTAGTTTTGCTAATATCGTAACGATTAATCTTAGTGGCCGTAGTAATTTCCTTCCGCAGTATTACCTATTGCGAATAGCCTCCTATTAAGTAGCTTTCTGCTCATATGTTTGACATAATACCGTAAAACGAGTTGTCCGTGTAACGATTGGTGAGGTTAAGAGTATATAAAGAGTTCAAGGCTTAGTTAGTGCAAAGAAAAGGGCTTCACCAACTAAACGGTATGTTAAGGTATGGTCGGATAATTTATAAGCCGCGTTGAAAGTAGTATCTTTATATTATTTAATGTACTTAAGGGTATCGCTACTATTAATTCCCCCGTCGCCCTTGAAGTTTTCGATATCATTCAAATAGTCTTGATAGGAACAGTAGGGTACTATATACAATACATTACCTTTTTGTTATTATATTCGGCAGGCGGGTGGTAAGTAAACCAATAGCTCAACTTGATATAAATTTAATATCTTTTGGTACTACTATGACCTTAGATTTTATGGTTAACAGGTCTACTTCAATGATAGCCCTATTAGCGTCAAAGTGGTTATTGCCTCCATTATGAGGCCGTGAGGCGTGAAGGATACTTATAACCGTATTTACGGCTGACTTAATTAACTATCACACGGTTTTTTCCCTCTACGTTAGAGAAGTTTCTAGTTTAGGAGTACATATTAAGCTAGTTTGTTATGCATATCATCACGGTTACGAGCGAGGAACGTAACAGGTTAAAAAAGCATTCGTAAGTGATATCCAGACGTTGTAGTGCGTATTCGAACTCGTTAACGCCCGTAACGGTTGCGTGTACCTGTTCGTGAAGTATAGCTTCGCTAACGTGAGCTTTCCCCATTGCCTACTAATACAACATTAACTTGTTAAGCATCTGGTTTATAACGTCCATTGGTGTTTCCTTTTTTATTCGTCGCCATCATCGTAATATATCTCATAATAGTCCAATCTATATAGTATTAAGCAAAGTTGATGTCGTTTTTGAAGTAACTTTTTATACTATCGAAAAGTTTGAGAAAGGTAGTCGCTGGGGTTAAAAACGTTAGGTAGTAATCCTTGGTGTGCCTTGTAGGAAATCTAGGAAACAGTGAGTAAAAAGTAGAAAGGGGAATATTTATCCATTTACAAATATTTAAAACAGGAATTATCTTCATATTGAAGAGGTTATATGGCTTTCCATTATACTCTATTATATCGTTCCAAATTTTAACAAAGTCCGTATAGAGTTTATAGTTAATTTTAACCATTTTAACAAGCCGAGAAGGTAGGTAGTGATAGTTATTCCAGTTTCTATTAGTATTTCCTGGTTATTAAAGCCTTGGAGCCTCAGAAACACAATGTTAAAGGTAATTGCCAGTTGCTTAGCCCGAAGGGTAAAGTTATGTGGTAGGACCTATAATAGGCTTATGTATATAGAAAAATCTATCGTGAAAAGGATTTTTGGGAATTTGGAGATTTAAGAGCTGAGATATAATAGGAGATTAAAGGTTTTAAAGGATTTGAAGATCTTTCTTAATTAACTGGTGTAAAGCGATAATATTAATTCCTCTAACGGTAATGACAGCTGTTGCTTTACGCTCTCTGTCGCCGCTAAAAAAAGTACTCCTCGCTATTACATGGGGGTGCAGGGATGCCGAATAAGCTAACAGGTTCCTTATGGCTAGCGCATGAAAATATTAACTTAGGTAAGGATAAAGCCAGGGTCCCTTAAATCGCGTGTCTGTGAACTAAGGTTTTTAAACCCCCTTTTCCTTAAACCGTAGGTCTTAAGGAAATTCCCTAAGTTAATTCAACTCGAAGAGGGTCTTTTCTAGCTGAGTCGAGCTTTCCATTAGTACGTATATTTGTCGACGTTCAAGATTAGCCTTTAGTTTGGATTTGATGGGTTTTCAAGTTGCCTTTCACATATTAATTATCTAGTCGTTAAAGAACTTACGATAATTACGAAAAACATAGTTAGGATCTTAGCCTTTATTATTTTTAAGGATTTAATAGCTGACGAAGTTGGTTAAGTACTCTTTAGTTAAGTTTTTATTGACGTTTTGTACCTAAAGGTTGTGGTTGTAGTGCCTGACTAAGAGGTGTCCGAGAGCCTTAATTGCTTTTTTTCTGGCGGGGTTGGTAATGGATTCAAAAGGAGCATTTACGGTAGCGATATTGACGTTCTAGTTTGTGTAACACGTGTAGACGAGGGACTTGGTAATCTTAGGGCATGGGAATTTGGTGTTTTAGTGTAAAGTTGCGTGTGAACTTGGTGACTTGGTGTTTCTTGGTGGTTTCGCTTAAAGTAGCGATTTTAATGATTAAATTGGCGTAGGAGAAGTAAAAAGAGTGACTTAGAAGCAAAGGTATGTTGTAAAAAGTAAGGTTGAAGGTCGTTTGTTGTTATAGTTCAAGGTCGAAGGTTATACATTGTTTTAGCCGTAAAATTTAGTCATTTTTCTTGTAGTAGTAGCATCCATAGTAGTATTATCTTAGCCGTTTGCCAATTTGACGAACGTTACAACTTTCAATAGTTAATTTTAACGTCTTTAAGAAATATTTATAAAGATTTCTTAGTGTTTTTCGATAGCGATACCGTTGTTACCTCTAAGATTCTGTGAAAACCGACACAGCTAAGTCTTCTTTACTTACTGCCGTGAAAACTGACGCAGTTCATAAAAGCCTTTTGAAATAATCTTTCCTTTACTCTAACCATCGTTTAACATAGAGAATAAACTGAAAGTAGCTTTTTCTTTTACTCAGATTATCTGTGTTCGTTCCAATAAGCACTAATGAGTGTTGGTAAGGCTTTAGATGTTACAACATTGTCTATTTGATTAGTCGAAGTAACAGTAGTATTAAGTATTCAAGTGGTGGATGTATTGTTATAGTTTTAGCAGACTGATAGCCGGTCTACATAGTAATTTGTATGGCCAATTACTTGGCCCGAGCTCTATTGTGAAGTAGGGATATACTGCACTTGACTTGCAGTGAAATACTGTAGGCCTACCCAAAAAAATACAATTAATTTGCAGTCAGTATAGTCAACTTTACTTGTTGTACAGTTGAATTACTGCACTGAAATTACTACCATTCTAACATTTCTGTTGATTTATTTCATTTTCTTATTTTCACGATGTTCATATGGCTCACATTAAGTTATAATATCGATTATAAGGCTCTTTTCGTTTTTAATGCTAATTTTAAGGAAGCATTCGTAAAGAGAAAAACCAGTTAGTATATACAACTAAAGAAAGAGGTTTTAAAACAAAGTTTGAAATAATTATGCGAACCATTATCGCTATGGTAATACCGGAGTTGAGTCCTACAACTATACCATGAATTTCCAAGGCGGAAACGCTCAGAATAATGTGTTTAAACTTGGTAAAGCTTTAATAAATATCGTTAATACATAACGAAAACACGATTTAAACAGCTATTTCGTTATTAAAAATAAATACAAATACTTTTGACGAGTTATATTCAGTATTATTAGCGAATAATCAATTAGTTAAACTAAGAAGCTTTACTTTACCTACATTCAGCAGAATAAAGCGTAAACCGCGCATTCAATTACTTCTTCAATATGTAAGGCTTTCATTAAACGCCTTATATATATAATCCGACGTATTCGTTCATCATTATATAATAATAAAAGGGGTAAACGTGACTTTCAACTATATCACTAATATAAATTAAGCTTAACGTATAAATTAATATTTATACTCGTTAACTTGTTTCACACTAGCCAGGGTAAATCAAGTCAATGTTATCCAACTACCATTTTTATATAATGTGTATAATATCGTTCCGAATCGTAATTATTATACTGCTAAAATCGATTAGGTGGTCCTTCGACAATTACATGTTAGGTTTCGCTTTTAAGCAAGCTTCTTGAGATATTATTTCCTTCATAAAGAAAAATAAAGTATCACATAACATAGGTATATCGTCTTTTTACATTCCGATAAATTCAAATCCTTTAAAACGTAGTATGAAAATCAATGGGTATAGATCGAAGATCGAGTTAACTATTACAAACCGCTCCCTATAATACCCTTAATAGGTGTTATCCTAATAAACTCCAACCTTAAAGAGTCCGTAAAGTGATTTCAAAATACAGAAAATCGTTTCAAGAGAATAATACTTTTCGAAGCTCCTCAAGTATGTAAGCATAAATACATCGTTTTAACTACTTTTAAATTATATATAAACCTATATAATACCACGAAGCTTAATATCAAGTTTATAGGAGGTAAGTATGAAAACGGAAACCACAAAAATCAAATAATAGCTTACTCGTTACAAAGTGGGAAATTAGGTTCTAATATCCTTTTTACTAATGTTATTATACCCTTGAACTACAGAGAGACTCTTGTTATAAGGCCTTTCGGTTTTATCTTTCACCTCGTAAACTAAACAAGTGTAAAACATTTTGTAAACTCCGTAAATTGTTATGTAAAACTTTATAAAGCAAAAAACGTTATATTTAATCAAAGCGGATATTTATTTATTAGTTAACTGTTTAAAAGAGCTACCCGGCTTATATGTTACCATAGTTACATGGCTTTACAGTTAAAATCTAGTCTTTCATCTATTTTAAAATGGTAAAGAAGCTTACGTCAAATGCTTTAAAATATCTTTTAAACTTTGAATTTCGTAAACGCTCTTACAAAGTTGTATCGGTTAGGCTTATGCAAATTAACCATTTTCTCAAAGTGGCGGAGGTTATAATGGTAAATCCGGGGGTTACGTGGGTCTTGGAGGCGATCTTAATTAGTTATTGTAAAATTGATCGAATTAATATTACTTTTCGAATCACGCTTTGAATTCGTTATCGTCTACCATTTCATTTGTATACTTATAAAATATCGTCCAGCGAAATAAACTGGTACTATTTAGAAAATTTATAAGTATATTGCGTCCTCCAAAGCCATCAATCTTCCAAGGGCCAATCCATCCGATTTTCGTTTTTCAAATTAGTATTTTAGACGAGTACGATAGGTTTAAAACCCCATTTTTACGCCGGATTTTTCTTATAGTCAATACCCAGGAAAAATCATTTTTATCCAGAAAGAATATTATACTGTCATAATCTTCATCACACTATTCTCCCTTGATATCGTTACTGGAAAAAACGTAAAATTTATATGAATCTTGGGTTAAATAGCGAGAAAAAAATATTAGAGTCAGCACATTAGGACTCAAAGTATTATTTACGACGCTTGCCGAAATTTACCGGATTCACTCTTTGAAATTAACACCTTTTAGCTTGTAAAATGATATCGTATACTCTTTTTAAAACTATATGTAATATCGTTCGTATTTCCCGATACCTTATAATAACTCTACCGGTATTTATCGACACTTACGACCGGTAATTTTAGTCTTAATATTCCATTTAGTCGAGTCGAAAACTATACCAATATCGTAGGTAATTCAATATGAAAGCTCTAAACAAATATTCGTCAAACAATTTGCCAAAGTATCCTAACAATTCGTAATAAAAGCGCTCTGCGGAAATTTCGCGAACAAAAATATTCTTGTTACGTTGAACACGTATAACACAAGCTAGTCGTTGAAATATATTATATCTATAATGACCTCGTATTTAAAGTCAATGTCGTCCTATTATCGGATTTTCAATCTTTTTAAAACCGATGAATGTAATTAACATTTATGGCATAACTTTTCGATAACGTCTAATATTTCATTTCCTCTATTATTATATCCTAAGATATGGAGCATCCGTAAAAAGCGCTTTGCAATCAGGTATCCTAATCGACGGTTTAAAATTATTAATTACGACTATGTTGGGTAAACAGATTTAATTATACACGCCTTTAAGAAAAACTACAAGTATCCAAACCTAAAACGAAGCGACATAATTTCGTTATACGATACGCGGTCAAGTTAATTGGTTGTATTCTAAATCTTAACTCCGAGCTTATTTATATTAACTTACAATATTAAAATTAAATTTTAAATTTTATTACGTGAAACATAAGTAGTTAAAATCGTATATTAATATCAACTATGTCAAATAATAATACTCTAACTGTACCGAATGAAACATTATGGTATTTCTTTATCTGATCGAGTTAAAACTTGGAAATTTCGCCGCTAAAACTCGAATTATCGTTTTTTGGCGGTCGAGATCTTTATTACGCCGCTATCTAATATAATACCCTCAAACCGGTTACCGTACCTATGAAAAATTGTAAATTACGACTTTATTTAGGCGTTCAACACATAGCTTTCGCTATCCAGGCCTACGTTATATAGAATCAATGTGTTTTACAAGCCTATGAAATCCTTACTGGTCCACTTTTTTTATCATTAATTATTACCTATATCTCGTCTCATGAGTCGTTTTATCAAAAGAGCAACTCGTAAAGGTAAGCGTCGAAATCATTCTTTACCCCTTTACTATCGGTTATATACGTTACAAAATTGGCTTCTATTTGGTACTTGGGTAGGTAATTAGCCCAAAATTACCGTTTACTCGAATCTACTTATAAACCAGATATTTAATTAACTAATAGCCAACTTTATTATATATAATACATCTTTTCTAAAATCCTATAACGCTTCGTATATTTTTATGGGTATTATAATATTCATAATAAGTTTCGCGTTTGATTATAAGGTTGTTTCCATTAGAATTATTTTACCTTCAGTTTTCAGTGCTTCCTTTAAAATGTTCATCACCTTTATACCTTTTTTTCAAGCTGTTATATTTTTTATACGTCGAATAAACTTTAAATCGTTGATCCAAACCGTAGTGAATTATACTTACGAAGTCCACTTTCGTAATTTTCAGACTTTCGTTCCTAACCTTCCTGGCTACAAATATTAATCGAAAACTCGCCTATCAACAAATTAAGGCTACAACTAAAGTTCTAAAGCTCGTACAAGAAGCCTCTGAATATTTTTTCGGTTCAAATAACGTAACATAAAAGTCTTAGTTTTTACGATGCGCTTTTTAAATTACTTAGTTGAACAATCTTACCTCCTCTATACTTTAACTTAGGTCCCTTTCATCATACACGGACCTACGTTAATAAAGTCGTAAATACCTCATACTGGATTTTATCATGATTTTTACGCTAAATACTTACGAAGTTATAAATAATATATATCCAAACCCCATCGTAAAATTCGTAATTTATTTTCATATGTAAACATATTTTTAAGAAATTCTAATATCAATTAAATATATTTATTTACGTATGATAATTTATATACTTAATTATAGTTTATCTTGTTAATATATTAAGAAAACTTATATCCACTTAAATGGTTTTGATGTCCAGTCTTTTACCATTATTTAATATTCCAGGGGTTTTATTATCGAAGATATCATAACGTTCGTCTCTATAGTTTTTGTCCTTATCTTACAACTTTACAAAGTTGGTATGTTTCGTAAAGTCGTTTTTATTAGTGTTAAATCTATGTATCGGGAAATCGTTATAAAAATCGTAATTAGTAAGCATTAATCCGTCAAGATCGTATTATTATTTAACGTCGTTTATTTTATCCCCGGGAGTGCCGTTTTTCTTATTTGGACAGCTTTTTCTACAACGGAAAAGGTCTTTCATTATATACGAGGAGTAGTTTTCTTTATATTTCTTATCAAAAGTACTTATTGAAAAGCAACTGTATTCGACCTAAGGGGTAAATAATCTTCGTAGCCCTTCCTCCTCTATTATTAAATCTTCTAACTCCATATACCTTTCGCGGAATGCGGTCAGTTTGGCGAATCGTCCGAAACTTTACGTCCGTAGGGTGTTTTAAGACTTCTTCCGCATTTCCTTGATAATTTGTTTTTCAAGTTCCCCCAACCAGTATTCTTTTACAAAGTCTACTTATAACACTTCTTAAGCTTCGTAATGTGGAATTTTATATAAATAAGTTATGGAAAATAAGGCTTTTATATTACGACCGTTTCTGATACTTCAGGTATAAATTCCTCTGCTCCGTAATTAAACCCGTAGTACTTTGGAAATCGAGTTGTTTACTGTATACCACATTTCAAACGTTCATTTGGAAGATTCTTTTGGGAAATTTTGGAATATGCCAATCCTTTAAGCCTTTTTTTTCTAATAATCAAAAATTACGTTCATTTTATACGTGAAAACCGCCTAATAGTTAAAGTTCTCCGATGGCGCTTTAATAGTATTATACTACATTTTTAGATTAACAAGTTATAAAGCGTTCTTTCAAAGCTTTAAAAGCTCAAATGATAAACTCGTGTATTAGTTGGCTTCATCTAAAGATTTTTTGAATATATCGATAATTATAAGAGTAGAATGTTTATTAGAGCGCTTTTGATGTTATTCTAAGCGCTTTACGAAAGTACCGTAACGGCATAAAAATTGATTCCGCGTAGTGGTCGAAATATGAATCCATTTAAAATATTATATTTAAAAGAATTTCGGAATAAAATGTAAAATGAAAATATTAGAAAAAGAACTATTCAAATGAAAATGAATAATAAACAAATAAAAATTAAATTCACATGAAATAACGATTAAGGTCAGGTATCTAACACTTATCAACATAAATCAAATTCAGGTAAAACGTGATTATAAATTAGTAAGACACTTTAAATTAACTTTTTAACACTTTGTGAACGATATAATAGCCAGGTGGCTAGTAAATTTAAACGTCGCAAATAGTAATTTAAGTAAGCGTTATAGTTAAGAGCGAACAAGGGAAGGTGTAAGTATTAGGGTAAACGGGAAGAAATAGGTGGTAAGGTATAGTTAGTACCTTAAATACTATTTTTAGCGCTCGAGAAATGTACCGGAGCGTTTCGAAATGTGTTTTGGGTACTGGGTATATGTTTTGGTAAGCGGTTTGGATATTGGGTTTAAGGTGTGAGGTGATTATAGAGATGACTTAAAGGTTGAATTTTAGCCGCTTCAGATGTTTGTAAACGGTTCATATACTACTTTTAGGTCGGATAAGTCTTAACGAAAGGTTGTGAAACTTCAATAGTTTTAAAATATATATCCTAATACGTAATAAGCCGCTTTTCAAAAAGTGTCCGGATATAACGAAAACGCAAGCCGAATTAACGGATAGCCTAACGGAGCTTTTAGTACTCAAAGGATACTAACCAAGGTGATAATGACGTATTAGGATAGAACTTATGAAATTTATTCTTCTTTATTCTTTTTTCACATTTCCTTGTATTTTTGTAAAGCGTAGCATTAAAGTAGAGATATTTTAGATCTCTACAGCATCATGCTATAGGTATTGAGATTAGGCTCGGCGCTTTTTGCTGAAGCTATTTGTATTCGATCGAATTTACTACAAATTATTGTCGGTAAAGTTTATTATATTGTGTATATTAACATCAAGGTAAGGATATCGAAATTATTATATATATTAAAATTAAGGAAAAGGAATCCAGGGAGTACACACCTCAAGTAAGAGCTTATGAGCTCCTACTCGTCCAGTAACGCTATACCTTGAGCTTTGTCAATCTCCGTTCTATGCAGTGTCAATTTACCATACACTCTGCCAATTCCCCTTCTGGAAAGTGGCACGCTATCATAAACTCAGCAAGAATGCACCTTGCAGCGTGGCATGTTACCGTGCACGCAGAAAGAGTGCAACTTGCAGCGTGACCGCTTACTAACTATAGAGATATATAATAATATCCACAGTATTACTGTAAAACATCCACTTCATAACAATTTATGAAATATAGAGTTTACAACGACAATATAACAATTGAATCTTTTATGGGGTTACATTTTCATAGATTATATTAAACATATTACCACTTAAGCTATTAAGATCCTTGTGTCATACGATGTGACAATTTATATAGTGATTCATAATAAAAAAAACCAAAATGAACGTAAGAAAACAAATGAAAAATAAATATAAAGGGTTAGTTTTGAAAGGAACTAACTATATAAAGTGGATATATTACTGTAACTATTTCATTTGTCAAAGGAAAAGTAAGCAAGAAAAATATGAGGAGCTACGTAAAGCTGACTGGATTTCACTGTATACGGGCATCCAACAATCATCGAAGTCATATCACCAGAGCGAATAACATTATTAACAATATTTTTGACTTCCTTTGTATTCTATATTAAATTTACCTGAATCTAATTGTTATTATTCTTGACTAGATTTAAGGTAACTTTCAATGCTTCCTAAATTGATTGTTTTGTATGATAAATTTATTTTACAGTGAATTTCCTCCTGCATAAAACATGTAATTTGAGTATTTAAACGTCACATAAGTTTTCACATGTATGATATATAGATAAGTTTTCTAACAATATCATCAACAATTGAAATCCATAAAATTATAGGTAATGAACTTCCCAAATCATCTTGATGGATTTGAAATAGAAAAATGTTTAAATAACGTTTTTTTAATTTATATTTATTCTTTAGGATATTATTTTCACAAGTTCTATTTATTACATCAATATCACCAATATTTTACATTCTCAGATTATCATTTATATATCATGCATTGGAAAGTAATTTCATACTAGAAAGGTTAAAAGATAATTTTTGAAACGAGGTCTTGAATTCGTTGAGAAATATTGGAAATCGTTGAGAAATATTGGAAAATAGTTGAAAAACCGGGTAAAAATAAATTCTTTTGGTCGCAAAATATTAATTTCAACAATCATTTATGATTCGTAGAATAGCACTCAAATGCAGTACAGTCAAGACAACTTTACTTACAATAAAGTTGATTGCACTGAGTGCAAAAATGGCTGCAGTGCAGTAGGTGGCCACCTCAAAGTGGGGTACCAGCCAAAGTGTTTGGCCATACGAATTAGTATGCATACCGGCTAGAGGTCTGCCAAATTTAGAACTCGCACCTCGATTAAAAATATCAACGCAGCACTAGTTACTTCAACTAACCTGATTCGAATCGACTACGTTGCAACAATAAAGGCCTACCAACACTAATCAGTGCTTGTTAGGTTAAGAAGAGATTGGCTAAGTAAAAGAAAAAGCTGCTTGCTGATTACGATTTGCAATTTCATAAGGTAAAGGGATGATTTTTACGAAATGTCCTAAAGCTACGTCTGCTATTTACAAGTAGCTAAGAGAAAGACTTTTAAGTGCGTTTTCTATTTAAAGGTACGTGAAAGTGATAACGGTGTTACCATTATCGAAAATATTAAAAGATCTTTATAAATACTTTTAACAAGCGTAAAGAGTAACCGCATAAATGTCTTAAAAATTATCAAGTCCATAAGTTAGCAAACTGCTAAATTAATATTATAAAAATCTCTATTACTAGTACTATTATTAAAAATTACAAATCGTAAAAACAACTAAGTCCTACGACCTTTAACCTATGTAAATTTTGACGGCAAACATATACCTGATACCTTAATACCACTTTTTGTCTCTTTATGCTTTTTAATATTTGTTAAGATAGTTTTAGAGCACGTTGAATTTAATGCTATCGACTACCCTATTAGGAAGAAGGTAATTAAGGCTCTTGAAGCAACCTTCATCAAATATTTTGATAACGACCTCTAAATTCAGGAAGTTAACCAAAACCTCACTCTTGTGTGCCTAATAAATTACGTCGACCACTTTATCTTCTACGTAGAATACAATATTTAAAACATAAGCGTTAATACCCTTTTCAATTATATAGAGTTTTTGAGGGAATGGATACTTATTATATAGAAAAAAGCCAAAAACTTAATAAAGTTAAAATTGAGGACTAACCTATATAAACAATGGATTTCCTTACTTTTAAAGGTTGAAAAAGATAATAACCTCGCCGATATACTTTACAGGTATGTTATATATACAAAAATATATTAAACATAAAAAGATAAAGGAAAAGGAATTATTAGCGATAGCATTTATCAATGCCTTTATATATGGTCGTAAGGTTTTATTTAAACCAAGATAAGTTCCTCAAATCCAATTATATAATATTTACCATGGAATATTATGACCTGTGAAGAATTAATCAACCACCTGATTAAAAAACTTCAAGTTTACCAGTTTATTGAATAGAACTTTAACGTACCCTCTAACATTGAAAAGATTATTATTAAGTCCAAGAAAAACTTTATGCTTATTTCCCTTATACTATTTAACGCATTTAGGTTTAATAGCCAAATTAATAGATAACAGGTTTCATACGCGAGTTTACTATAGGTACAACTACTAACTTTTTTTTTCAAAACTTTTCCGGGGGTAATTATCCTGCCTATTGGTACCAATCTTTTCAATACCATCCCTAATATTAGTTAAAAAGCCTACGAAGTCCATAAGACCAGTATATTACCCTAACCCTTCGATATATTTCCATAATATATAAGTATTACGAGACAATTATTACATTTATTAATATGTAGAAAAAGAAAATAAAAGTATAACAGTGAGTCGTATAACCTTTTCGATGTTAATTTACGCCCGTTTTTCAGTACTTGACGCCAGATAAGGGTTAAATTACAAGTTTTTTACTCGCTATTTCCTAGCATTAGTACCCTCCAAGATAAGGATTACTAACTCTAATACCTAAGGAATTGTCATTTTTTTCGCAAAATCTACGATAACCTAAAGGGCTACTTCAAATACGATAGAAATTTTGCCTAATATTACATCAACTAGAATACTACTGAATAGTACTATATATTCAATTATAAAAAAGATTCGAAAAGAAAAATAGACCTTTTTCATTAGATGTTTAATAGGCTAATAATTTGCTATCAAGTTAAATGGAACCTTGGAGCTGATGAAGGCCCCCTATGTTAACAGGTCCAAGACGCTATTACGGGCTACAAAAATTTCAGGTTTTTTAACTAATTACGTTTCTTACTAGCAACCGTAACAACTCGAATCTCCAACTCAACCGATATATATAATTAAGCTCCAGAATTTAGTAACGAGGAAAAAGACATTTTCAACTCGTATTATATTAATCTAAGGAAGGGTCTGGTTAGTACGGTTAACGGAAGGCTCAGACCTTTACCTACGGAAAAGGATATTCCTCTTTTTTAAGGTTTTTCAAACAGTTGAATAAGATTACCTTAAACGTTAAGAAATATTGAATTTACGGAAAATAGGGTTATTGGTTCATACGTTATATTATAATCGAACGTAAAATGAAGTAGATGATATATTATATATGATTCCCGTTCACTTTGAATTATAACTACGTCGAGTATATTATATAAATGCAAGGAAATAAAGTTGAAGAAAAGAAAAAGAAACCAAGTGTTATCGGTTAAAACAAATACATTAACACCGGTACGAGCCCTAAAACAACGTAATCACTCGTCATCCACGACTTTTTATATCGCCTGATAGGTCAAAACCCCTACCATTAATATAAAGACAAAACTACTGGCCTTATATAACTTTTCACCATTTGAAATCGCTACGAAAAACAGGATTTTTAAGGGTTTATGCCGGATATGGGGGCGGTACGGTACTTAATAGGAGGCTTTCTATAAGAAATCGCTTTACGAAGAGATACTATACTGCTACAAAACTTAACTATACAAATATTAATAAAGTTAAAGTTGGTTTTGGCTTTGGAAAAAAGCTATTTTTACTGAAATTGATGACGATCAAAATTATTATTAACTCTATTATTTTCCACATCTTCAAATTCTCTATCTGATTCCTTTTTCATCATAAAAATATAAAAAAAACACAGCAATAAAGCTGATATTGGAATTGACAAATTAATATAAATTATTGTCAGTAAAGAAATTTTTCTCAAATTTAAGTAAAGTTCCCTTTGATTTTGTGTTTTTGAAGGGTTAAAAATGATGGTATTACCTTTAATCAAGGCCGAACTTCGTTAATTATATCGTAAGTAAAACTTTCCGGAAATTGATAGATTTTATACGATTTCAAAAGTAATTAGCCATGAAAATGTATATTTATTAACCTCAAAAGTATTTGAACTTCTATATCACTATTGTTAATTATATTTCCAACGCCCCATCAACTTTCAATTTACGACAAAGGAAAATTATAACTTTAATCCGAAAGTTCTGATTAATATGTTCGACCTTAATAACAAGTTAATATTATACCTTATAAACTTTGTTACTGCTTTTTATGGCGTTGGATTACTTGATGGTATCATGTAGAAAAAGACGTAAAAGGTATTACGCGTTTTTTTAAATTGATACGTAACTTAAGCTACCAAAGTGCTGATTCTCGATACTAGCACTAACTTTGTTACAATGAAGTTTTCAATTAGTATGAAATGGATAGAAATTTAATATAAAGAGGTTCCAATTAATATTTTTCAGGAAATTATTATGTTAAAATAGTATATATCCTTTTATAAAATGCTCACGACATTCTTATATTAAAAATCGAAAGTTTTATAAGTTAAAACACACGGCTTCAAATAGTGGTAAAAGACTTTAACGATATTATTAGCTTTAATAGCCTTATACCAAACTTACTAGTATTAAGAGATTACCTACGTATAATAATTAAATCTTCGCCCTCGCCAAATACCCAAAAACATATTATGATATATAATGAAGCCTTGAAGAGATTAAGGAAACAATTGGCTTGCCGGAAGGTTAATAATGGTTTTAACAACAGGAACAGACTATTCACAATAAATATATTATCATTATCTTTTTGAAGTAAAGTTTTTACGTAAAACGAGCGTAGCAAATGAAATAGGCCGTAGAAGGTTTCAAAAATTACTAACATAAAGCCGGTAATTAAAACTATTGATAGTCTCATAAATTTCAGAATTACATAGTTTAAGTTTAAACGAAAACCCTTTAAATTTAATGAAATTCCCAACGTTGATAACCTTTAAGCCGAGCCGATAAATTAATATAACCCTTACAAGTCGATCGTGAATAAGTTAATACAATGTCAACGACGTAGAGGACCACCTAAATATATATATATATATATGAAAGAGAAAAACGACAGTTGAGACTATAAGCCTAATAAGGCCTATAAAACTACGTATGTATTTTAAATGAAAAGGTTTAATTTAGAATTCACCTTTAAGTTACGTGTTAAAGGCATTATTAATATATTGGGCACGCGTTTTAAAGAAAGCGACTAAATGGGAATTAATAGCCTTGTTTTAACGAAGGGAGTGTATAATTTGTGTCAATAATATGATATAAAAGCTGAAACGGTACTATTTTCAAATCGAAGATGATTTACGAGGTTAAAAGCTAAACTACGGACCGTCTATATGAATAATTACGGCTAATCATTGAAAGATACGATAATAACGGCAATGAGTATATACTTATTTAATCGTTTATAATCTAAAGGATTAGCCAACGTTTAATTGTCGAAATTGTTAGTAGTTTAATTATTAAGTAAAAGGTTAGTTTATCATTAATCAGCGGGATATTATATGAACGTATACGTAATTTGCTACCGATTTTGAACGAATTATATTGTTTGAAATATAAAAAAAATAAGGAATAAGTTTTTGGTCGGTACGATAATACGTTATATTAAGCCTTAATATGGATCAGACGAGCCAGACGTTTACTGTCTTTTAACGTACCAAACGTACTTTAAAAATAGGTTAAGTGTATAAACTTCAATATTTAACTCGTACTTATGAATTACAAAAGGCAACAACTTCGGTATCGTGGGTATGTAAATTAACCATACCATTTTTCTCGAAAATCCTATGTTTATAACGGTGAAATAACGTTTTATCTAGAAATTAGGCTTTTATAAGATTAAGTTATTCGAAACGTTAGCTAAGAGTATATAACTGATTTTGAATAAATCGTTAATCCGTATTCATAATAATAAGGTTAAAAACGGTACTTATATTAGCTTACATTAAAAGGGGCAAGTTACAAGCATGATAATTATCGACAAGGCTGACGGGGCAATATTACAGAGATACCTAGCATAAAGGGCTCGTACGGCCTATATTGCTACGATGTACTCACCGAAAGTATCATACAATCTTTTTTTCATGATATAAGTATAAACTTTTCAATTTAAAAACTTTAATAAGTTAAATGAGAATATTTCGTAATGACTAAATTTTGTCAAAAGGGGAATTAATCAAGTTTTTATAAAAATGGCGTAAGCCAATTTAATAATTTTTACGGATAAACTATTTATTAATAATATTATCTTCATATCGTAAATCGGCCTTTTAATAACAATCATTTATAAAAATTGGTTTAAAGGGAAATTTACAATTCCTGTGAACCTTATATATTAAATATTCGTTAAACATAAACGTATAACCTGGAGCGTATTAACTTTAAATATCTACGGTATCATAGTAAGCTTTAGTATCGGTATGATAATTAACCATATATCAAAGCTTATTACCAAATAGCTGGATCTACCTCCAATACATACACAGGTATGTATTAATTTCGGGAGCCTTCACGAACTCCAATTAAAGCTATGTACGACTAATTAAAAACGCCTAACAATAAATATACTAACTTTAAGGAAGGCATACAGAACCTGGTAAATCGATAAATTCTGGTAGTTTAACGGTAAAAACAACCCTATTAATATTATAATGAAGGCTACGCCTAATGGTACTCAGAAAAGGTTTATAAATAGTAATACACTAACCGTACGAATCGAGAGCTATATAGACCACCCGGCATGTAACGTGGAGAAATAGGGTTGCCTTAGTAAACTGTAAAACTGCTAAGACAATATTAATAATAATAGTGAGCTGAATTACTAGCAAAAAGTACGTAAGTGGTAACGTACCATATTTGCATAGGTTTATGATGAAAGATATGTGTACGGGAATCAAGGAACGAAAGTCTCAGAGAGGTAAAGCAATGGGGAAACAAAAGGTAGTAATCAAGATTGATTTCAATATAAATTAATCGCAATTAATAAGGTTCTAACTTGTTATTGTCTAACGAATTAAGAAAAGATTTCGGAGGTTGCCACTAATTGATGGCAAGCCACGCTGGTATACAGGCACAAAACAAAAAGCCACCAGTGTTGGAATAACAGTCAAATGCAGTACAGCTAAGTCAACTTTACTTACAGTAAAGTTGAATTCACTAACTGCGAAAATGGATGCAATTTGTGGGACTGCACTGCAACTACAGTGCAGTAGGTGGCTACTTTGAAGTGGGCCACTAGCTAAAACGTTTGGCTATACAAATAAGTGTGCAGACCGGCTAGCGGTCAGCCAAACTTAGAACTCGCACCTCAATCAACAATATCAACGCATCACTAGTTACTTCGAATATAGTGATTCGAATCGACTACGTTGAAACGATAAAGGCCTACCAACAATGATTGATATTTCATCTATTATTCCACTGAATTTACGTCGCCTGAAAATAACCAAAATTTCAATTAGCGCTGAGCTATTTTTTTACTTAGCCAGTTTAACTAATATTACAACTGTACTGATATAAAAAAATAATTGACAAAATATAAAGATGTTTCATTTTATAATTTTGGTTTATATGAGACTTTTAAAGTTACATATTATCTTTATTTGTTATTTGAAAGACTTATATAACCAGCTATTCTTGTAGGTTGAAGTGGTTCAATAGCTTACATTTTCAATTACTAATATTGAAATCATGGATGTTGAAGTAGTGAAAAAATTGCAAATTTGAAAAAATATTGGAAGGATTAAAGTAGGCGTTTATTAATTACATAGTAGTATTATAGTTGTGTTTGATATTGTAGTCAACTTCAACGTATTTTGAATTAGGTTCATTTTGAATTATTTACAATAACTTTTTTGGATTTACAATCAAATCTCTTTTCACATAGTAGGGTATCACTTTACTAGTTGTAATTTATGGACCGTAAAAATGAATAGAAATGTAAAAATGAATGCTAGCAGATCCGATTTCCACAAATAACTTTTGTAAAATGAAAGTTTTCAGTTAATTATATTTTTTCTTTGAATGGGATTCAACTCAATATCTAGACCATAATATTCTGTTTTCAATACATTATATAAATTAATATCCATTATTCATTGAAATTCATGATTATGTATAATTGTACGGTAGTTTGAAGGTAATTTTCTTTTTGGTACCTATCTTAGCTTGAGTTTATCGAAATATTTTATAGACGTTATATTTCAAAATACGTACGAAACATATGGACTTTTTCTACTAAATTTACTATCACTGGTCAGCGCTTTCCATGAGACAGCTCACTGGCTACTACGAAATATACCTGTAGATACCAGCGGGAGGGATTGTAATGTGGGGTATTTGTAACTTGCAGAGATTCCTTTAGCCTCCTGACATTCCTTTAATTCAAACCTTAAGGTGATCCGTAGTTTAGAGACCCATAGGCGTGTAAACTACAGCTCTGGTCGAGCCGTATAGCGCGGCTAATTTAGTTTCTGCCTAGCGCCTAAGATCACTAGTGATACAAACGTTTTAGCCTTTGAAAAGAGAATTGACTTGTAAAGCTAATGAAAGCAAAGTAGAAGCTCCTAAAAAGGGTGAAAGTAAAACCCGCGCAAAGTTACATATAGGCATCGTAAGATGTCCCATAGTAATAAGTGACCCCTAACATATACGCAATAGTTTGTATATCGCCACCCTATATAAAAAGAGGCCTTATAGTAATACGACCCCTAAATTTAAAATTTTCTTTAATTAAATACCAAATTGATTAAAGAAAGTAAATGTTGTTATATACTATAGTACTTTTTGACCCATTTTTGCCCTTTCATTACGCTACCCTTATTAACAACCTTTCGATAATGGCATTAATACGTAATAGTCGTGTTACACGTGCGCGGGCTCATTGCATTAGGGTGCGAAAGTTACTAATCACTAAGCGCGCCAAACGCGCCCCGGGCATAACMCCCCCCCCCCCCTCTCACATTTACCCTCCAAACCCACTCGACGAACCCCTGCCCTGCCGTAAATATTAGGACGTAGATTTATACGGGTTACATACGATCCTTATCAACGGGGGCTAGTACCGGGGCTTGTATTAGGGAAAGAAAAGGCGTAAAATGCGCCCGTTACACGTGTATAAACCCCGAATTTCTCTTATTATAAAAAACTGATCTTAAAGTAAAGTAATAATAAGTAAGTGTAAAGGCGGGTATATTTCTGTCGCCTTTAATGCCGCCGAGTCATTAGTCACCTATCGCGTTGCCACCCTTATCGGCTTACGCGCCCCTACTTCCACCATTATCACAAGTCCCTCTCTATTATTTATAACCCTTTACCAAAAGATACGATCCAGTTAAGCCGCCGTCATTAAGGCTCTAGTAACAACTATTTTGGAGTTTGTAAAGGGACAAATCCATTAACTTGGCGGTAATAGTATAATAGTAGTGGTCTTATTAGGTGTGTATAAGGGCTAACTGGTATTATACGTAAACGTTAGCGGGTATAAAACGTATTTCTTATCGTTGGACGGAAAATACTGTCCTATAAGGCTGTAGATGAGCTTTATTGATTTTTTGAAAAACTTTTCGTAATACGGGCGAATTCTTTTTAATATGTAAGGTTTGAAAAGACTCTTTTTATATAATTATCGCGTATTCATCTGTTTAGGATTTTTTTTAAAGGGCACAAGGCTATACCTTTTACACGACTACTCAAACCGGGTATTATATTAAATAAGCTACAATCTGTTTCAAACTGAATTGAGCGTAACTTTTGTTCGTTTCGAAAAGGTGAAGTCTTTAGAAGTACGATGTGAAGTCCCTTTATTCGTTTTTTATCGTGAAAAAATGATATAAAAGGGTCTTAAACAACGACGTTAAATATAAAAAGGCACTAGACCTACGTAATTTACCTAATTTAGGAATAGATTTAGTTGTATACTCAAGTTCACAACGTCTATATTATAGGAATAACTTAGCCTTTACTAAAGCTTACCAATTTTTAACAGTTTTTAATTAGGGTCAGAGTAATAATTTTACGCCATTAGTGAAGAGTTAGTCATTTTCGCATAAGCGGGTGGTAAATTTGGCGTTAAAACTCGTAAACATGTCTCAGACTTATTTCCCTCAATCTCAATATAACCGAAACTTTATTTAACCGTTATAAAGTCCGGATATGTTTTAATTACAGCGTGGAAGAATTAAAAAGTTGATTGGAAAAAAGTGGCGTAATCGTTAGATAAGTCTTATATTACAAAATTTCTGTTGATATATATCGTTACCTTTCTCATAATAATACACGTAACCACTTTATAGCCACGGGACGCACCGATAACCTATATATTAAAAACGTACCTATTAGGGCATACGTTACTCAAACCCTTGATAATCATATACCCGTTACGCTAAACTACTTACATGTACCTAACGTGACGTCGATTGTTGAAAGTTCATTCAGAATTATTAGTAAAAATTGTAATATGATATTGATATAGTTTTAAGTACTAGGTTTAAAAGGCCAAAACAACGTCCTTATTTATTCGCTTACCAGTACAAAAGTTGAAGGACCGAGTAGAAAGTCATTAGGCACAAAAACTAGGCCGTGAAAAGTTGGGGAATTCGTTGTTAAATACAAGAAAACGTGATTGTAAACAGACTTTCTTAACCAGACAACGTAATAACGGAAAATGTTTAAGATCGGTAGGAGCCTTTTGTGCCATATTTATATAAATCCGCGTAAAACGTTGGAGTATTATAAGGGCGCAGAGAGTCGCGTGCCTATCTATTAATATACCCGTAGGGATTTACGCCCCGACTTTTGTAAACGTCGTAACGGACGTTGCTTCGATACGTTATATAAGAGGGTACCAATATTGAGCATTTTTCATCGGAAAGAGAATCGAAACCGTTACTACTGAACATGTTTTTTTTTCTTGGTATTTTACAATCATCGGGAAGCGTTAACTACGAAGTGCTACACTAGCTACTACGAAAAAATCCTATAGATACCAGCGGGAGAGATCGGAATACGGGTTCGTCGGGAGCCCATACAGGCTTAACCCAACATTATCCCTCTAATAAAGACCTTAGTGTTCCCTTCAGTTTAAAAACCTGTAGGTATGTAGACTGTAGCTTCTGTCGGGTTGTAAAACCCAGCTATCTCAATCTCTGATCGGCGCCTAATTATGCCAAAGATTCGAATATATGGGACCTCAGGAAAAGGGTTTTCTAAAGCAAAATATGGAAAAATAACCAGTTTTAACGGCGTAAGTTAAACGCATAAAAGTGGCGCGTACGCGTTAGAAAGTATGATAAAGTCGTAGTTGTAGTTAGAGAATTTTTATACATGCGTAGTAGCCTATTCATCGCGTTCCCTAAAATAAAGAAAAGTCATCTACTATCAAAGCAACCTTCAACCTTAAATATTTTTTACATAATAATAAATTACAATTTAAATCAATCAAAACTTTTACATACCTTTACAACCCCTTATATTTCAATTAGAATCACTGTTGAAATAGTACTATATGCTGTACAGTAGGCCAACTTTACTGTAAGTAAAGTTGTCTATACTGCAAGTTGGGTGTATTGCTTCGTAGGGACTGACCGCATTGGGTGTAAGTCGGGTGTAGTACGCTGCACTTCACACTAGGGCAGGGGCCAAGAAATCGGCTATACAAATTTCAATGCAGACCAGCTAGCGGTCTTCCAAATCTAGAACCATACATTCACTATCTGACAACGCAATACGACTGTTACTTCGACTAATCAAATAGACAAAGTTACAACATCTAAATCTATACCAATACTAATTAGTGTTTATTGGCTCAAGCACAAATTATCTAAGTAGAAAAAGAAGCTACTTTTCGGTTATGATTTGTAAAAGACTAAGTAAAGGAAAGATTATTGCGAAATACCTCTACTATTCCGTCGGTTTTCACGAAAGTAATTAGAGACGACTTTTAGGCTGCGTCGGTTTTTACGGCAGCTTAAAGGTAGCGACGGTATCACTAAGCGAAAACACTAAGAAATTTTCATGAATCCTTCTTAAAGACGTTGGGATTGATTGTCAGAAGCCTCAAATTTCGGAAATTTGGCAAAAGACTAAGTCAGTACTACTACGAGTGTTACTACTATAGAAAAACAATTAAGTTCCTACATCAAACAACAACCACCAACAACCTTCGCTCTTTACCAATAACAAACAACCTCCAACCTCACCCTCTACATTAAACCTTGACCCTTAATTTACTCTTTTCACTTCCTACGCCACGTTAATCACCAATTTCGCTGCTTTAAGCGAAAACACCAAGTCGCGATAAGAAAGCCACGTCGCGCGAACTTACATCAAATCGACAAATTCCACACGCGACTCTATGTCAAAACACCAAGTCCCTACGCCTAAGATCACCAAGTACCTCGTCTTACACAACCTACACGCCCTCTACAAGCTAAACCATTAAGATAGCTTCAAGTCAGGTATTTATAGAGAAAGTTAAGGCCTTTGAATCATTTTTTACCAAGTTT
Source organism: Anisogramma anomala (assembly GCA_038502455.1). Taxonomy (NCBI): domain Eukaryota; kingdom Fungi; phylum Ascomycota; class Sordariomycetes; order Diaporthales; family Gnomoniaceae; genus Anisogramma; species Anisogramma anomala. The sequence continues at coordinate 26,416,185 of JASMMZ010000001.1, read as the reverse complement.
TATAACCACAACGTTAAGGGATACGACGTCGATGAGAAATTAACTGCAGAATATCTGACTAACTTCGTCGACTATTTTATCTGGAAATATAACAGCGGTGAAAATGCTAAAGGCGTTTTCCGCAAGTATCGCCATTTTTTTGACAACTAGACTATTAACATATGAAAGGCAGCATAAAAATCCATTAAGTCTAAACTAAAAGCTAAACTTAAACTCTAAGGGATTTACGTGCTAAAAAGAATCTTTACTAAGCTGGTGAAAACCCTTTTAGAGTTAGTTTAACTTAAAAAACACCCTTAAAATCCTGATCCTTAAGACCTTCAAGAAAAAGGGAAAAGCAGTAAGGGATTCCAACATCCATACATACGTTCTAAGGGACCTTTAATTTACCCTTATCTAAGTTGAATCTTTTTACGCACGGGCGATAAGAAACCTATTAACCTACTCGGCAGTTTGATACCATTACGTAACAACGTGGAGTATGCCATTAACGGCGGTAAGGCACGTAAAGCAACGGCCGTTAACGCGACTAAAATAGTAACGTTTGAGATTTACACTAGATAATTAGGTAAGATAGTTAGGCCTCTCAAAACCTTTAATTACCTATCCCCCTTTGGTAATTTAGTCGCCAAGCCCTTTAAACCTTGTCCTATTTATGTTCACCTACACGCAAGAGCTTAATATAGGTCCTACCACAGGATTTTATCCCTTGGGCTAAGATACTAGTAATTATCCTTAACATTGTGCCTCAGAAACCCCAAAGCTTAAACTGCGAGGAAATACCAATTAAAGTTAAAATAATTGCCCTAACCTTTCCTAAAGACAAATTAAGATGGTTAAAATCAATTATGAACACTTTTCGGATTTCGCTAAGGTTTGGAACGACGAACAAAAATATAACGGGAAGCCTTAAAACCTCTTCGACTCCAAAATAATACACCTTTTAAATATCTGTAAATAGATAAAGGTTCCACCTTTAGGTTTTTACTTCCTATTCCCCGGAATCTTTACAGGGTACGCCAGGGACTACTACCTAACATTCCTTACTAAAGCTACCACGTTTGGCGAAATTTACGATGATATAAAGGGCTATTTAGAATAAGACGTCCACCTCGCATAATATTACACAAACTAGGCCATAATGCGGTGAATTATAATAATGGTGAAGAAGAAAGAAGATGAAACATTAATGGATATTTTTAATAAGATCTTTGATAAGTTAATGTTTTGTTAAAAATCAATGGGGAAACCCTACACAGGTGAAGTCATACTTCGCGAGTAGGTATGGGTAACAATTACGGGCGTTAGCGAGTTTGAATACGCCTTGTAACGTCCAAATACCACTTATGAAGGCTTTTTCAGCCAATTACGTTCCTCGCTTGCTACAGATATAACACTTACACCAAATTCGCTTAGTATATACTCCAAAGCTAGCAACTTGAATAATGTAAATAAAAAATACCTTACGGTAATTAACTACATTGATCGCAAGTACTGGCGCTTATAACGCCTAAGGTTTGTCCTATCGACCTCAGTCTTAAACTAGAGGCAGTAATCATGTTAACGCTAAAAAGCTAAGATTTAGGCGGACCTGTTAACAGCTAGTACTATCGTTGTAATAGTGGCAAAAAAGTTGGATTTGTGGCAAGTCTGATTGATGATTAACTCGACACCCCCTAACCGATCGTAACAACAAAAAGGCTGCATATTACGTCCAATACCGCATTAATTTTGAATAGAACCACTTAAATTGAATCGTTCACCTTCAAACCTACGAGCTAATTGACGCTTTTATCGTTCCTAAGCAGATTAAGTAATATAAAGATACTATTGGTAGGCTTTTATTGTTGCAACGTAGTCGATTCGAATCACTGTATTCGAAGTAACTGGTGTTGCATTGATATTGTTGATTGAGATGTGTAAGTTCTAAGTTTGGCAGACCGCTAGCCGGTTTGTATACTAATTTGTATGGCTAAACTCTTTGGTCTGTGCCCCACTTTGAAGTGGGCACCTACTGCACTACACTTGTAGTGTAGTCCCACAAATTGCAGTCAATTTGCAGTACATATAATTAACTTTACTTGCAGTAAAGTTGACTTGACTGTACTGTATTTGACTGCTATTCCAACATTGGCGGCTTTTTGTTTTGTGCCTGTACTCCAGCGTGGCTTATCATCAATTTGTGGAAACCTCTGAGATCCTTCCTTAGTTCAAAAGCCAAACGTCTGTTAATTTCGATTAATCTGTACCAAAATCAACCTTAATACCGGCCCTTTATGGCCCTTTTACTCTACCCTTCCGAGGCCTCCGTTCTATAAATCCCGTGTATAGGTTTTTCGCTATAGACTTGCGCAAATTAAGTATGCTACCACTTGCGTAACTTTTGCCAGTAATTAGAATTACTGTCATTACCATTATTGACTTCGCGGTTTTCCAGTTTTCCAGGGAAACCTTGTTTTTTTACGTCACGTACCGAGCGGTCCACGTATCCTTCGATTCGTATGGTTAGTATATTGCTATTCATAAACATTTTTAGGGTATTATTAGGGGTGGTCTTAGTTTTAATATCGGCAAGATTATCTTTGCCGCTGATTTACCAGAACTTGTTGATTTCTCGGGTTTTGTATACTTTTCGTAACGTTATTACCTTTATCATTGGGCGTTTTTTATTTGTCGTGCCTAATTTTACTAGGTATTTGTAAAGGCTCAGGGAGTTGGTATACATTATTACAGGCATTAGTGGTAATTTTAGCTTTTTGTTCATAATTTTCAATATGTTATCAACTACCATACCGATATCAAATCTTACCATTATGCCGTAAACATTCAAAGTTAGCATACCCCTGGTTACGCGCTTACAATTATCAAATGTTGAGTATATAAGGTTTAAGATAATCTTAAATTTACCTTTAAATTTATGCCAACTGACAAGAATTATTAAAAGGCCAAGTTACGATATAAGGTAAATATTGTTTATAAATAACCTTTCCGCGAAAATAATTAGCATCGCCTCGTCAAACTCACAAAAAACATATTAATTCCTCTTTCTATATGGCCCATTTGCTACCAAATCCGCTTTTTTAACTTGTTAATGTTTTCGTTTTATAGGTTCTATACCTGTACTACAATGGAAAGGTCTTATAATGCTTTCGGTTGACATAAAGTGACGATGTAAGTTACACGGGCCCTTTGCTTCAAATACCTTTGTAATTTTGTTTCGTTGGTTCTATCGTTAATCTTCAAGTTTATAAGTTGTTTTTTTTCAACTTAGACTGATGTAAGTGTCGATTTTAACCTTAATACTATAAATGCGGATTAACGAATTATTAGAGTTCAGTTATGTGCCTTTAGCTAACGTTTTAATTAGCTTATACTTTCAAAGGCCTAACTTCTTGATAACCCGCTGTTTCGTCATCATAAACCTAATACCTCTGAAGAAAAAGATATCATTCGTTTACATGTCTACTATATCAAAGTCTTTACCTTTTATAATTAATAAATACGGGGTAAAGGTTAAAGTTTTATATCGAAACTATTTTTAAAGTACGCTTAATACGTTAGGAACTGATAAACGCCTACTGCGGCCAATCCTTATAAAAGTTTGACGTAACGTATTACCATGCCGGGCGGGAATTTGTTCCTTAATTCATTTAGTAATTCCAATAGTATAATCCGCTAAAGATCGGTAGTAGATTGCATGTACGTTTATGTGATATCCTGGCTATTAAATTTATACCGAACCTTTACGTTAACAGTTGAACTAACCTTAATAACGATTATTAAACGTCACATAATATTTTGAATTATAGTCGATTAAGTAAGAATTTAATCCTTACCTTCATTGTCGTATTCTTAAGCGATTAACCGTGACTTTTTGTACGACCAGTTCGTGATTTTGCCCTTAACCTCATAAACCATCCTTGACTTCAAAATAGTTACGTTTTAACCTTTCAATTAAGTTAATGGTATAGATTATATAACCTGAAGTCATAAAAATCCGACAATTTCCACCTAGTTTCTTTTTTTCAAAGCCTTACCTAATATATTAATATTATCTTCGACACATAGCTTAAAAGCATGTTTTCTGTTAGACTTTTCCTTTTAAGATATCTACGCCGTTATATATTCTTTACCTAGCCTGTAATCTCTATAATTGTCCCCATCTTTAGTATTTATCCTTTTTTTAGGTAGTCGTCCACGTTTTCGACGTTTCATTAACTTATTAATAATCGGATCGGGAGGGGTATATTATTTAATTCGCTCGGCTCAGAGATTATCGATGTTAATATTTTTATCAGGCTTACAAGGTTCGAGGGGTCTTTGGTATGGTTTAACCTATATAACTCGGAAAGTTACGGAGCCGTTAATAGTTCCAACCATTACGTTTAAATTGGTGATACTTAAGATTGTATACGACCTGTCTCATTTACCTTGGTCGCGCCACGTAAGGACTTTACTTTAAAGGGGAAGTAAAAACACGATTATTGTTAAAGGTTCGTTTTTGGTATTAAATGTATTATTAACCTAGCGGTATGCCGATTTCTTTTTTAGTTTCTTTAGGGTTTTACTTTATACTACAACATATTTTTAGGTATTTATTAAGGGTAGCGACTAAGCGTTTATACGTAGATGAGCTCAAAATACCATTCAAGTTAATATGAGTTTGTTAATGCTAATAATATCTTTAAGAAATTTTACCGCTATTTAAAGTCGTACTTTTTAACTTGTAAAACTTCCGATTTTCAGTGTAAAGATATCGTAGGTCTTTCGTAAGATAGTATATACCCTTTCGACCTTACTAATACTTTAGTATACTTTAACGGAAATTTTTTACTCTAAATCCCTATTAACTTTACCTTGATTTAAAACTTTATCGTAGCGAAGTTGATACTGGTATCGTAAACTCATACGTTTCGTAGGCTAAAGTACGTATTGATTTATGAAGTACGTATTGCCTCCTTTGATTCTTTTGCCGTAATGGTTTCAAGGAACTTAACGCCATGAAAAGCTGTAGCGGATTCCACAACGTGTAATACTAGCTTACCGTTCTGGTAAAACACGTTCACGAAAACTTCCAAGTTAAATTTGAAGCTTTTTTTTAATATAAATTAAAATCTTAAAAGGCCTTAGTAGTATATTTAGTAATGGTCATAAAAACGTTCAACTACCTTTATCGTTAATAAATTTACTTTCTCGTAACCAGTTACTTGCACAATCTTATATAACATATTTGTTGCCAGGTAATTAAACTTGCAGTATATTTAATAAAGGTTCGCCTCATTTAGATTCAATACTATTACCTTTAGCTCTTAAAAATAAAATAAAAAATTCCCCTACTTCAAGTTAAGTAAAAACATCTTACCGGCCTTGATTTATATTAGTTCGTTAGTCTAAACATTGACGTTAACGCCGTGGTTTTTTATATCTTTTAGATAAAAAAGAAAAGGGGAAGGGGATTTTGAAATATAAAAAACGATAAGGTTAATAATAATCTTAACTCTTATCGATCCCAGTAAAAATAGACTTTTTCAAAGGCTAAATCTAACCTGAACCATATTAACATCCACGCAGTTAAGTTCCGTATCCGTATCAATATCTTTTCATAACGCGATATATTACGAATACCCTTCTGCTAAGTACGGTAAGGCCCTTATATCTGTTATAATCCCCTAAAAGATTTGCTTTGCGTAACGGTTTCGGATGGTCAAAAAGTGTATAGGGCTAGGGTTTTTATAGTTGTGGCGGCGATAAGGGTTTTCGCCTGTAAGGTGGTATAAGAAGGTATGGTTGATTAGTTATTACGTTGCTTTCGAGCTAGTGCCGGTACTAGTATTTTCGTGCCAACCGATAATCTTTAGCTTATTTTACCCCTTTTTATATTTAATTTATTTCAATTATGGAACTCGCTTAATTGAATGACAGATAAAGGTAGAGGAGAATTACATATAATATATTTTTTTTTTTTGCTTTACGTTTGGCAGCAGTATAACGTGTTCATCTATAACCACATATACTGTAAATATAATATCTTTTAATGTTTGAGGCGAACTTTCATAGCCGGTTTAAAAACCTTAAAGAAAAATAATAACTTTTTCTATAAGTAAAGGTTCGGACCTTCCGTTAATCGTATTAGCCGGGCCTTTCGTACCTTCGATTAATATAATACGAATTAAAAGGGTTTTATTTTTGTCACTGAATTCAGGAGCTTAAAGATACATACTAGTTGAACCGGAGACTCGAATAATAATAGTTGTTAGTGAGGAATGTAGTTAGCCAACAAAAACCCTCATAAGTAGCATTAGGGCATTAAAAAGCGTATTTTAACTCTTTGTAACCTGTAACTGCTTATCGGACCTACTGGCGTAATGTAAATTCGCTAGTTCCCACGTTTCCCATTACTTATTGGCAAAGAATCAGCCTATCAAGTATATAATGAAGGAAATTTACCTTACTTTCCGACTCTTTCTTGTAATCCAATATATAATGCCACTTAATAATGTTTCAGTCGGTATAGTACTAGGCAATATTAACATCGTATTTGAAGTGTCCATTCAAGCCATTATAGATTTCGCGGAAAGGGTAATAATTCGTTAGGTACCGAAGGTAGTAATCTTTAGCTTAACCGGTAAAAATACTAAGAAATAACGAGTAAAAACCTGGCAATTAAACCATTACTTAAAGACAAAGTCTAAAAAATAGACGTAACCTAACGCCGAGGAAATTATACGGATTACCGTTATACTTTCCTTTTCCTCCATAAATTTCGACGAATATGGTAATTACCGTATAATCCGTATCCTTTATGGGAATGCGTTGTAAGGAAAGGGTGATGTACTGGTGATAAAGACCTTTTATATCTTTTGATAAAGGAAAATGATAAGGTTATTAATTTTGGTGGGCTAGATAATTACCTTGTGTTAAATTTTGAGGGAAAAATCCTGAAGTCGTACCCATAATAGGCTTACGCGTGAAACCAGTCCTTCTTTGATTTGGCTGCTGAAACTAAACGTTTTAAAAAGGTTGGAAGAAGTGAGCTTGGGGGTTTTGAAAGGTTGAACAATATTAATTAATTAATTAATGGACTTGAGGGTTTAAAGGGTGTAAATTCATCAACTACTTGCATCTGATTATTTAGGCTTAAGCAGGTTTTTACGAAGGTGTGTGTGGGTATTAAGGGTTACTATCGCAAGCAATCTCCTTTCCATTATCTTCCTCAATCTATTTTGGTTTTTATCCATGGCGTACTCGTAAAGTTAGTTGGCAAGGTTGCCGTCTTTACTGATCTTAAAGGCTAGTGAAATCCCTGGTTTACGTAAGTTAGTCCTTAAATTTAACTTTACTGATTTTTGGGTCTTAGTTCTTATGGAAAGGGTCTAGTCCCTAAAAACCTTAATATAATCGAAAGAAGCTTTAATGCTTATATTTTAATCGTTATAGTCGACGTCGATAGTAAAGTGGCCGACGTAGTTGGTGAAGTACTCAGGGGTAAAGTCTTTAGTGACATGAGTATAACAAAGTTCTTCGTCATAGTACTTCTTTAAAAATACCGCCGAGAGCTCTGATTGCCTCCTTCCTAGCAGGAGTGGTGATAGCCTCAAACAAAGCGCTGGCGGAAGCTATCTTGATGTTCTGGCTGAAGTAAGTTTTGGTGGTGGACTTGGTGATCTGGGGGCGTGGGGACTAAGCGGTTCAGGGCGTGTGGATTCAGCGATTTAACGTGGAGTCGCGCGACGTGGCTTGCTTAAAGCGACTTGGTATTTTAGCTAAAGCAGCGAACTTAACGATTAAAGTGATGTGAGAAGTAAAAAAAAGTAAAGTAAGCTAGAGGTTTAGTGTAAGAGGTAGACTTAGAGGTCTTTATTGGTAGAGGAGGTCGAAGGTTATTGTTTTGGCGTAGGGACTTAGTCGTTTTTCTTGCGATAATAGCACCCATAGTAATACTAACTAATAATTTGCCAACTTTCCGAACTTTGAAACTTTTAACAGTCTATCTTTAAGTCTTTAAAAAGAATCAATAAAGATTTCTTAATGTTTTCCAGTAGAGATACCGTCACTACTTCTAAGCTACCTTAAAAAACCGATGCAGCCTAGAAGTCTTCTCTACTAACTACCGTGAAAACCGATGCAAAAGTAAAGGCCCTTTACAAAATTCTTTCCTTTACCTTATGTAATTGTAATGCGTAACCATAAAGCAGCTTCTTCTTCTACTTAGACAATCTGCGCTTAACCTAATAAGCACTGATCAGTGTTGGTAGGCTTTGATCATTGTAACATAGTCGATTCGAATCACTATGGTCGAAGTAATTGGTGCTGAATTGATATTGTTGATTAAGATATGTAAGTTCTAAGTTTGGCAGACCGCTGGCCGGTCTGCCCACTAATTTGTATAGCCAAATGCTTTGGCCTATACCCTACTTTGAAGTAGGCACCTACTGTATTGCACTTGCAGTACAGTCCCATAAACTGCAGTCAATTTTCAGTACGCACAATCAACTTTACTTGCAGTAAAGTTGACTTAACTGTACTGCATTTGACTGTTATTCCAACAGATACTATTTCTAATACGGCATAATAACAAGCTGACTACGCTTTCCTATACCGTTTGGGTAGTAAAGACTAATAATTTTATCTTAACTAAACCACTAACCACTTACACATCTTTAACATACATAATCGTTATACGAATCACACTTTACAAGGTATTATGCCAGATATAGGGGCAGTAAGGGACTTAACAAAAGGTTATTCGTAATATATAATTTTACGGAGTGAAAACACCATATCCACTGAAATTAATCATTACGATGTAAGCAAAGCTAAAGTTGGCTTTGTACTAGGTGAATAACTATCGTCATTAAGGATAACGGTAGTTTAAACTATTATAGGAGCGATAACGTTCCATATCTTCAAGTGTCTTCCGCCTTTTTTACTTTACTTAAAAAATATTAAAACCTTCAACGTTAAAATCGATATTGACATAGACGAACTGATTAAGAAAGATCAAGGGTTTCTACTTGTTCTTAAATAAAAGTACCTATAGCTTTATGTTTAAAGCCCCAAAGTAAAGGTACTAAATTTACTGAAGCTGAAAATACGATAATTACACCGGAGAGTAAATTACCTAGCCGTTAACAGGTTATACAAAGTCCTCGAGTCATTCAAGCATTAAAATATGGAATAGTTTGGCCGGATAGCTATTGAAAGACTTTACTACCATTGCCTAACGTATACCTAAGCCTTCCGCATATTCAAATTTATATTATAAAATGATATGGATCTTAACTACAAAATCTTTATCAATATCTTTCACTTAAATAATAAGCTCATTATTTACGTTATTAACTTTACAACCTTGTTTTACGGGGCTAAGTTTCTTAAATCACTTTCGAAAAAAGATACGTGGAAAACGTTAAGGATATTGCAGATTAACACGTACCTGAGATTACCTAATGTCGTTGTTTACGATGGCGAAACCATCTTTACGGCGGTGAAGTTCTAAAAAGATACCAAAATAATGGGTATCTAGTGTAAACAGGTTTTTGTAAAAGCTTACTAAAGCATTAGAAAGGTTTAAAGGGTATGCTCATTACTTCGCCGAGCGTATAAAATCCTTATACTAAAGATTAAAAGCTTTACGGATCTGAAGGCACGCCCACAAATGGTAGAAAAAGGCCTGAACGACACTATAGGCCCCGACGGCTGGGTGTTAACTTTATTGGTTTTTAATGCATATCCACGACTCAAGAATGAAGCTATTCCATCGGAAAGTACTTAAAAACGTGTTACGGTCTATAGTAAAACTTTAAAGGAGCTACGAAAAGAATCGGCCCGCCGTTAGATTAATAGGGCTCCTAACATTAGAAACGACCCTATAATAATCAACGTATTTGTTTTACCATTATAAAGTAAAGTCCTCGTTTGACGGGAGCCAGGTGAATAGAAGGGCTTATATAAAATATTAAGTTATACGAATTTTAAAGTAGTAGTTAAAACTAATAACGGTTTTGTGTTTTCTGCACCACTTATGTTAAGCCTTATATTTGAACTAATAACGATAACAGCCTCTAAGCTAAACGAACGAGCTAATACACACCTCTTCCACTCATTATCGATAAACCGATAAAACGCCGCCAGCACGAACGACCTATACAGATGAAGAACGTTAAATGGGAGGAGTATAAATCTGGCTGTATCTCCAATATTACACGGGTAAGTAGGAAAGAAAAGAATAATGAAAAGTTGGTATTAAAGCTCCAAGCGTAAAGTATTATTAATTCCTTTAATAAAACTTTTTTAAAAAAGGGACAAGATCGAAACTAACGGCTTAATAACTCGAAGGGTTATATAATTCGTACCGAAGACCGATTTCAACCTCAAAAACCCAAACGTTACTATTTTTAAATCAAGGATTATTCAGGAGGTTAAATGCAAGACTACGGGGCGCTATACGCAAAATTACGTTTGATCGCTTAAGGATACGGTAATAAAGGTAAGGAATGGATATTTACGTAGTCGTTGACGATTTGGAAGATTAACTAGTTCCTAGTGGTTACTTGAGAAATAAGTTTACTAGCTAAAACTAAAGTTAAGTTTACGCTTAATAACCGTAATATAATGTAAACTTATAGGTAATTAATAATGGAATCATAATAGATCGTATTGTTAAAATTGATATAGGAACTCCATGCTATTTACCCTTGGGGTACAGTAATACGATATATTAACCTCTTATATGGATTGGATTAAATTGGAGTTTATCAGTTTTCAACCGATTAGTTCTATCTTCAATCCCGAATAACGATGAAGTTTTTAATATTAGATCCGTGCTTGTTAGTAATGTTAAAAAAAAAAAAAAAAAAACTTCGGTGAGGTGACTATGCAGACTAACGATACCCTTTTCTTCGAAATGACTAGATTTATAGTATTAGAATAAGAAGCGATTAAAAACTTGAAGTTGTAAAATTTTAAGCTAGTCACGACGTTGACGAAGGGTAACAAACTTAAATTTAATAAATCGTAAATCCGTATGCTTAGTAATAATACCGACTTAAATTTTCGTTAAAAGGGTTAAAGCGGCGTTTTTACTATAATTGATAAAACCAACGAGGCTAGGTTTTCACGGTACTTGAAATAACGTGTTCGAGGCAACTATATTGCTATTTTATGCTAACCGAAAGCCTTTTACGACCATGTTATCGCCGTATGAGTATAAGAATCAACGGATAAGAGATTTAACCATTTGAATAATAGGTTTGAGTAGCAGATGCGGAACTTATACCACGAAATTAATATAGTCTTCATCGACTTATTAAACACCAAATTTATGATCTTTACGAACGGGTGCTTTGAAGATAACACCAACGTATCTTTTCAAATCGACTATCTAATAACTTTCGTTAATAAAGACAAGCGTAAAAACCAATTTAGTATTATAGGTAGCCCAATCCACTAGATCTCCGTTAAGTGTAAGAGGATTACATGAAACGTGCTGGCATTAGAGGTCTACGGTATAATGGCAGGATTCAATATGGGCGTAGTATTATAGGAAACCCTTAACATTATCATTAGGCATCTAAAGATTCCCCTTATCCCGGTAGTAATTTTTATCGATTTGAGAAGCCTTTTCGAATGCTTATTAAAGCTCGGATCACTAGCAAAAAACGCCTAATAATTGATGTAATAACACTTCGTAAATCCTACGAAGGCAGAAAGATTAAGGAGTTCCTATATATCAATGGAAAAGATAATATCGCAGATTCCATAATGAAAGCGACGTTAAACAAGGCTCTAGAAAGTTTTGTAAATAGCAACAGGCTAACTATACGTATCGAGGGCTACATTAATAGGCCGCCAGGAAAGTCCAAATTACGTAACGGTGGATTGGTATACGTTGGCAGACTAAAAGACCTGCAGGGGATTGATAATAATTGTAATTTATTTAAGTGGTATAGTTAAAGAAAAGGCTTGTAAAGGTTTGTAGTGGAAAAGCTTTTTGTGGAAGTCGATAAATTCGGACTTTGGGGCAACGGAGAAATTAAGGTCAAATGGGTTTAATTTTCATATAATTATGTGCTATTTAATATCGAAGTCAACTGGAATTGACAGGGGGCAGGCCAGTTGACAAAGAGGTAATTTAGTGGTAACTGGAAACGATTAGTCAGCCACACTATCGTGCGTGCACAAACTACAAAGCTGGTAGTGTTGGAATAGTACTACATGCAGTACAGTAGGCCAACTTTACTATAAGTAAAATTAGCTGCATTGTAAGTTGAGTGTAGTGCTTTGTAAGGACTTACCGAATTATATGTAAGTCGGGTGCAGTACGCTGCACTTCACAATAGGGCACGGGCCAAGAAATTGGCCATACAAATTACAATACAGACCGGCTAGCGGTCTGCCAAACCTAGAACAATACATCCACCATCTGACCACGAAATACTACTGTTACTTCGGCCAATCGAATCGATAACGTTGCAACGTCTAAAGCCCTACCAACAATCGCTATGTTAGAAAAAGTGAAAGCTTTATTTTGTATAGAACGGATTTTACGCTTGAAAAATCGACGCGTACGGTTTTGCGCGCGGGAGCCCTCAATTTTTAAATTTGTAAAACGTATTTTAACCTACTCTCCTTCCCCCCTCGCCTTTTTTCCCCTCTGTTTTTAATCTCCTTTCCTGGCCTTTGCAGCCTCCTATTACCCCATTCCGTATAACGGGGAGCAGTGTTTTATGGGTTGCGTATAGTTTTTGTTTATGAATGTTTAAAATAGGGCTTATATAAGCGAGGGGGGAATGGACGTTAAATAAGCGCATTATGCGCATATAACCCCCAATATACTGGTTGATTTTACGCACAATAATTTAATATTGATCAATAATAGAAACTAGACATCTTCGACTTGACATCTACTTTCATTGAATTGGCGCTCTAATAATCTTGTTAAGAAAAGTTAAGAGCCTACACTTTAAACCCTACTAGTGCTTACCTACGGGGGGAAAAAATCAAGTCTAACCGCTTTTAACACCATCACTTCATATGCAACCCATTCCACCACAACATCACCAATCGGCTTTGTCACCATTCAAATCTTTTCCGGTAACCCCTTTTGGGCCATATAGATCGTCGTCGGCCCAGCGCACTGCCCATGCAGCGGTGCATCCAGAGAACAGCTCTCACAAGTAACGATTTTATTCCTCACCATTTATACCAACATAGCCTTCAAAACTTGAACTACGGTACAAACAAAGTCTGTTTTTTTTTTTTTTTCGTTTAAATGCCTTTGAGAACTTTAGTATGAACGTTCGGATTTAACGGCTTTATTTATCTATTAATTTTAAGCTCTTACCACCTATACCGGCGCTCCACCTACTTAACAAAGCCTTCGCCGTCGACTTTATTTTGAATCATTTTCCTTAGCTATCCATAAAAGACTTCTTTTTACACTACCTCCCGCTTAATAGTATACCTTGTACGTTTTTGTACCTTTAGGTTTACGACTCATTACAAGAAATAACTTATTAAACAAGTTGTTAAGAATATCTGACTTATTATTACAGATTCATAACTAATATATATGCATTTTATAAACCCCTGACTCTTATAGGGCTATCACATCTTCGATAATAGTAAACGTCGCTTGAGAACTAAGATAGCCATACAATACGGCCCGGCCAAAGCTATAGTTTTTATGCCCGTATAATGTAATGGGTCTCTAAATTGTAGTATATCTACAGGACTTAATTAAAAAGTTAATTTGAAGTCCGATTTTCTATCAAAGGTTTTACTCAACAATTTTGTTTTGTTTAAAGGCTATATTCGCTTATATTATAAGTATAATAAGTTGAAAACTAATATTCGACTATTATATTCTCTCTTTTTATATAACTATTAATATGTTACTAATACGAATGATATTCACATTCGTAAAAAAGGAAAGTGCTCTTCATGAAGCGGAAACGTACATAATTAACATAAGGCTCTTTTGACAGGTTTTCAATGACTACATTTAATGCAGGATTCGGAAATTTGCTATAAGTTTCAATGATACATTTTTAATTTATATACCTATATTATACAAAATAAGGTCGTTTGTCCAACAAGTTGAAGGGTATAACTTATAAATAGGGAATTGAATAGCGTAATGATGGTATAAGGTGAGGATAATAGGTTGTGCACTTTCTCGCCAGCATATATAACTTAATATTAACGACGATTATACTCTACTAGCTATATAGTGGGCGCTGTTCGGTGATGGTCAAAAAATGGTAACCAAGCCTAAAGGCGGGAACATCTCTTTTACCGCTAATTTTTCTGGCCCATTAACCGCTTACCGCATCGCTATCGCGGTGGAAACGTTTTTCGGGCGCCTAACCGCTTTATAACGGCCTTTTTGAGCCTTTCTTTAGAAAGTGAAGGGTAAAGCAGCTTAGGTGACAACCGCGGTATAGTTAACGCATCGGGGATACACTATAGGCATGATTAAGGTTGGAATTAATGCTAACGGCAGCGAGACGATGATGGTACTAGTGTGGATATAGGCTTTATCTATAAATAACTCATTTCCTCCATTATCATTATCGTTCCTACCACGTTTTTCTCCACTGGAGCTGCCGTCGCCTTCAATCCCTCCCCATATTTCGCTACCTTTGGTCGGCAAGGTTGGAATCACTGGTTAACGGCTGTAAAGGCGTTAGTAACGGTCGAAGTAAAGTTGATAAAAGAGTAAATATTTTAGTTAATTATTTGTGTAATGTTTAAAGCCGTAATGAGTGGGGTTGTCAGGCGCAAAATGTAAATAACATCGGTAAATATAAGACGTTATTGTTACCTATGGTTAGAAAACACAGATCTTTTAGGCCTTTATTCAATTTTTAAAAACAATTGTAATACAAGTAAAAGCTTAGAAATTCCCAATAACTGTAAGGGCTTTTAGTACGTAAGTTTCGTATATTCTTTTATTTCGGAGGGTTTTAGGGGGTCGTAACTAATATTTCCAAACCTTTAAAACGTCCGGGTATTCTAACAAATGGGAAACACTTTTTTTCGTTGTACAGATATAGCGTCAGTCCGCTTTAAAAATAAAAAAACTTGATATTAAAAAGCAAAATCCCAATAGATATACTTGATCGTTAAAAATCGATATTATAAAAGCCAGAATAACGGAGACGAAAGCAACGAAAGCCCTATACGCCAACATTTACCAAATTGCGGTCTGGGTTGAATTAAATACTGCAGCTTTTAACTTTTATACTTAAGGGATAATCTAGTTTATATTTAGGCGTACTAATACTTGTTAAAGGCCTTTCATTATAATCTGGAAAGAAATTTGACTCTGTTAGTGAAGAGATAGTTGTTGTCATGCAGACAAATTTAAAAATGGACTTAGATATTCGAAAACCTATTTGCAGACTCTTTTCCGTTAATACTTGTATGCTTCTTACTTTATTTACCTTAATGAAATAAGGAAAAATCTCGAAAACATCGTAAAACCCATAAAATGATTATTATAACGAGGTAATTGTGTAGGTTTTACTTCATAAATTGTAGAGCTATTATTCACATATACTGTAATTTCGTTTAACATAATATAGGGAGCCATTTTTAGGAACCAAAGCGCACCGATAGCCTCCTCGTTGAAAACGTAGGTGGTAGGTAGAGGGTGAAAAACCCTTTTGTAAAAAAAATGTCATTACAAAAAATTATGTATTTGTATTCGACGAATTTTTCCCCGTCGAGTTGTTATTAGAAATTGTTCATAAAAACCGTGATATAATTCATGTTGAGGTTGGCTTAAAAATCTTCAAAAGTTTAAGGTGGTGATATTTCTACTTTATCCAACTGTGAAGTATTCGAACGACCTGGGAAAAAACCGTGGTAATAACAATATAAATCGCGAAAACTCAAGGGATTTCCTGTTAATTGTTAGTAAACCTAGTTTAAATGAGGTTATTTTCGAATTCGGTAACATAATAAACCAAATTTAGTCGATATCGGTAAGTACAAGTAAAAACGTCAATAATACAATATCAAGTAATACGGATCGTTTCAATATATGGAAGGGGTGTTGAAACCCCTTGTTTACCAATCAAAAAAGACGGGAAACCGAAATAAATGATATCCGGCGGCGAAATGGCAGGCGAAGTTGTGATATATCGGATAAATAGGTATTTAACACTTAAGGTTTTTAAATAATATACGACTCGAAAACTGTATTATTTCAAAACCACTTTACCGAAAGGTAAACCGGCATCCTTAAAGGCGATGATATTAGGTGAAATCCTGTAAAATGAGGCGACCACCCTTATAGCGGAAACCAAAGGGATTATAAACTATTTTTAGAAACCCTTTTACTAGTATTCAGTATACCAACTTTTGGCGTAATAAGTAGGTATGAAAACGATTATTTCGGTGATAACTGTACGTAAAAAGTGCGGCAGAGGGCTGTGCTTTATAAGTGAGAGTCCCTTATAATGACGCATAATCTTTAAAACCCCCGTTACATATTCGTTGATGTATATTTATCTTTATGAAATTGAATTAAACCAAAACCTAAGCTAATATAAACCAATAAATTTAGGTTTGAAAAAAGTGTTTATAATCGTATTGACCAGCTTCGTGACGGTTAAAACAAAAGGTTTATCGCGTTTCATAAATTGAATAAGGTCTTAACATCCGTTAATACGTAAAAATTCAAAGCTTTGGAGAACAACAACAAATTTATGATTAATTGCTCACTCATTAACCTTTTACAAGTTGGCTTCGAGTTTTGTAATAGTAATTCACCGAAAATCCGAAGCCCTAAAACACTAAATTTCGTTGATTTAAAGAAAAATTCGATTAAAACAAAACTTTATAAAGTCCAATATATAGATTATATATAGAATCAGAGAGATGAGAGAGTTTTGTAGAGTGTCGTTACTCAATTTCTTCAACCTTATAATCGTTGTTTCATATCGAATGCTTATGTCTTTATCTATCAAAAAACCTTAAATTAAGGTGAATAAACTTCGATGAAAACCCTGAGCTCCTTATTATGTATATGTAGAGATTATACAAAATAAGTTAAAAATATCCCACATATTTTGGTAGAGGATGAAAACGACTTTTCTATTTGCTAAAACAGACTCGATATCGGCGGTAAAAGAGAAAACTAGGTTCAAAATAAATCGCCTGAATATTTTCTTACTGTATTGATCAATAATGAAGCTCCGAGTAATAAACGAGTAAAAACGTCTTCGAGGTACGATACGTTTTAGCCCTTTGAAACACAGGTTAATGAGAACTATAAAAATTTATAAACATAGTTGTAATAGGTACCAATGACATAATTTTGATATCAAAAACACCTCAAATTGCCGCTATATTGTTGGAAAGACCTCTAATCATGAAAATCTATTACAAAACGTATGAAAAGTCCTTATTATAAACTTCCAAACCGTTTTGAAGAAACACATAAATGTATCGTCAAATACAACCGATGAACTTCAAATGACGATAATATCATAAAGAACAAATGTATTGAAAGTAATGGACCTTTGAAGTACAAAATACTCGAACTTATTCCAATCGTTTAAAAGGTCGTTTACAATGTTATTTTCAGCTGAAACCTTGTTCAGAATATCTCTTTGAAAAGTATTGACTTATTCGCGAATATTGAAGGTGAAATGCACGTTTATATCGAGTAAAAAAGCTTAGAGTAAAGAGAGAAATTTATGCCAATTGATAATTTTATAGACCTCCACGAGATCAGTAGCCTAATTAAATTTCATTCCCTATGAACCGCAGCTAGCCCGTTGAAATTTAACACAAAAAACCTTACATTCTATAGAAATAACGCTTTATAACCAAACTGAGTCCAGCTTTTTTTATATTCTAACGAAAATAATCAAGTTGAAAAATCTACGACTTTAACCCTTTAATGTGCGTGTTAACGAGTTTTTCAAACACGTATTAGCCGTTGATATACAATCATGCGCAGACTATTGCCTATATAAACACTGCAATCTCGTTAAATATATCGAGAATAAATGGTAAAAAAAACATTCCAGTAACGATTAGGTTACCAAACCTCGGGGAATTTGTTTCTGGGTTTTTACTTCGCGAAATGAATATTATGTGGTACTCGCATACCGAAAATATCGTTCACAAGTTATTATAGTAAAATTCTTTATTGAAAATGAGTAGAATTACTATGGCAACCGCAAAAATAGGGGTAAATTTAAGATAAATAATGTATCTTAGGCGGTAGTAAAAATGTTTACTTTACCGTTAAAGTATATGTTTATTATTTAAACCCTGATATTTAAAGATCGTTAGTTACTCGTATTAATTCAAGTTGTTGTCGCTCGACTATATACGAGGTCAAAAATCATACCGATAATATTTCAAAATCCGGAAATATAAGTAAAGATTACTGTTAATACTTAGTTAGTAAATTAATCCTGGTATACATCTACTGAATCGATTGAGTTAATACATAGTTATAGTCATTTCACACTGGAATTTGAACAAAATTATATAACAGAAAGAAAAATCCCTTTTCAAACTGAAAAGAGGATTTGGAACCGAATTGCCAAAAATAATTTGCGCCGACCCTCTCATATGACTGCGGGTCCCCCTCAATTTCGGATTGGTAAAAAGATATCATATACTCGGTATAGTTATGTTAAGTATTAGCTGTCATCTTTCTTTCGTAACCCGATTTTTATTCGTGAATAATATCAACGCCTTTATTCGCGAATCTTATTGATAGAGATTAGTATACGATAATTGTTTTACTCACAATTACCAAAGTAATTATGGGACACGATTCTATAACGCCAAATTACTCAATATATACTCTATTTCAACATATCAAACATTTAGAAACATGAGTATTCATTCAACCCAAATAAGAAATAAAATTCTCATTTGTTAATTTATTTCAGTCCATGAAAACCGTTAGGTTGGGTTAGTTGGTCATGGTAATAGGAAAAGGTATGAATTATGATTCGAATATAAACGTAATCGATTTTAATATTGAAATAGATTGATTGTCAAAATACTGAGTAATGGAAATTAAAATGATTCGGGTTTTGGTTACAAACGACTTCACAGATTTAAAATTAACTTTGATACGCCTAAATGCTTTTCCACATACCGTACTAAATCTAAACTTTGCGACCGTCTTTGCCCGCCAGACGAGTATCTGCATTTTTGAATAATGCGGGTTCCTTGTAAGCGTCGGTAATACCGTGGTCTTTCACGGAAAGAACGGGGATTTCGATATTAGAGTTTCATTTACTCGTTTTTTCCTAGGCGGTAATAGTCTCGTTTGTTCAATATGGGGTGAGATACTGAAAAGTGGGGTTATGCTATGAGAAAGAATTAGAATTCAAATTTATGTAAGTAGTAGTCCTAAAGATGCGAACAGGAAGTATATGTTGTAACGCATTTTTATCAGTAAAGTATTGGCGTATATTAATGTACTCGGTCTCAGATTTACGGCTTCTCTTTACTGGGAGAACTTTTAGTTCGCCGGGATTAGTTTCAATAACTCCTTTAGCCTGGGCTTTTACAGCTATTTTCGTATTTTAATAAATTTTTAGGGGAAAAAATGATTTTTTCTAATCAACGTCCCGAAATACGAATGAAATTCCTACCCTCCCGCTTCAAGTCCTCCGAATAATTAACGTAAACTGGGGGAGCTATTGCATGGAAATTATAGTACTAAATCATTAACTTATACGGTTTTGTGGCGGGGTCCCTCGCCAAAACCGCATCAATAGGATATCAGTAAGAACGTATTCACTGTGAATTAATATACTATTACAAGCATTAATAATCGTAAAGTAAAAGTTGATATCGTTTTTTTATGATTTTAAATAATTTTTGATTATCCAAAAGTAAGAAAAACCCCATAGATTTAAAGAAAAAAACACTATTTACATCGTATAACCAGTATAAACGTTCTACTTTGATATCGATAAATAATCGTTACTCGATACGTGTAATGATCACACTAAATACCCGTGAGTATGTAGAAGGTGTTCAGAGGGTTTATGTTAGCAGTAAGGTAGCAGAGGTAACAAAGGTGCAATATCAAGACTGTGTTCGAGTGATGATCAGAAGCCGTTAGGCTATTCAGGTGTGTAGACTGAATACTTAGATTGACAACTGAAGAACTATCTAATGAAGCTATTTAAGGTGGTGATGACCATGTCCTTATATCTAGTTCCTTCAGTTGGTACCCATACTGGGGGTGCTCCAGTATGAGGTTTGCGGGATCACTGGTGGTGATCCAAGTGATCCAAGTGAGCCGGTGATCCAGGTGATCCAAGTGATCCAGGTCACGTGACTTCTGCTGAGTCATCCGTTGTCCAATTGCCGTGCCGTACATGGGAAATGTGCTTTGTAAGCGTAGTAGGGAACATGCAGCGTCAGAGGATCCAACTGCAGTTCGTGTCATAACAATACGGCTTTAACTCAAGTTGCAATTTCTTTCCTTACTACCTTCGAAATATCGATCAAAAACTTTTGAAAAAGTGTATAAATGACATGAGGGATCCCATTCATCGCGTAAGTATATCAGGAATAGTGAAAAGTAACATATATCTCGTTAACCAAATAGAGTATTATTTTTAATTCTTTTTTAGAAAGACGTTAATCTTTAAGAAACATATTATCATAGTGTATAAAGAACTCCATGTGAATTTTTCTTTTGATTTAATCACAAACGGATCGACTTATATAGTGTTAACAGAGGTATATCGAAGGCAAAACCCTTTAACTTCACATTTGAAACCATTAAAACCTTTGACAAAAATCTATAAATCCGCTTTATCCATCGCTTTTTAGGAAATGGTACGTTATGTAGGGTGGTATTTCGAATGATCTTAGGCGGAGCCCTATTTTCCCTTCGTTCAGAACGGTCCCCCGTGATACTTTAAGAACTGGCGTCTTATTATAACCTGTAACGGTGACCCAAGTAAATTCTCAGACTGATAGGGTTAGGAGTCGCGTACATCTGATCGTTTGGGAGGTCGGTAAGGTCGATGTCGTTCATTAATTGAAGGTGATAGGAAAGAACGTATAAAGAACCCTTTGAAAAGTCCCTCGAATCTGATAGATTTGTGTAAGGAGAAAAAAGGGCGTAGGCACAAGCCTAAGCCCAGTAACCTATATACTTGAACCCCCCTTTACAAAGTGATTGATAGCGTACGCCGCGATACGTAACGTTAATATACGATGCTCAGTAAAACAATATCTATTAAAATAAGTAGCAAAGACGTTAATAGCTTATTCATCCACCCAGTATACAAATTTTCAAATTTATAAATCGCGCCTCTATGCATAGAGTGCATTATAAAATGTTTAGTCTTTTAATAGTTAAAATCGGTAAACAGCGGCGTCTTATTCCACCGGGGGCGATCCAGTGATCTGGCGCTTTTAATATAACCTTGAATCTTTTTCTTAAGGTCGGGCCTTTTTTATTGGTGCGTAGGGAGAGCATATCGTTAATTTATCCCCTTTAAAGTTAGCTATAGCAGGAGCAATTAAAGAGTTTATTTACAATGGTAAGTAATATTATGCAGTTCAGTAAGCAGCACTAAAAATTATGGGGGATTTCCATGAATTTTTCGGGAAGGATCATCAGAAACAATTAAACAAAAAACAAACAAATATATAAAAAAAATTGGTAACAGAAAAAAAAAAGGCGTCCTATACAAACGACTGCGTTTAATGAATGAGGATCATTTATCAAACTTTTTCCAAAGAAATATATCCTATAGCTTAAAAAAGCTTTATAATCTACCTACGATACACGATTTGAAAGATTCATAAAACTCATGAAATATGAATCAATTAACCAACCGAAAGTTCGTTAATTATATTAAATCTCTAAAAAATAAAAATTGTACCCTTATTCCATATTATAACCTGATGAAGTAGTGTCGTCAATATAAATTGATTGGTTAATTAAATTGGAGAAAGTTAAAACTGATAAGCATAGAAGAAAGTTGGATATCAATATTGAAGTCGTTGATAAGTCTTGCCTGATAGGCTTTTTGACGTTGCAAAGTTGTCGATTCTAATAGTGGTTGAAGTAACAGTAGCATTGCGTGGTTGAATAATAGATGTATTATTCTAGGTTTGGCAGACCTCTAGCCGGTGTGCACATTAATTTGTATGGCAAATTGTTTTTCCCATGCCCTAGTGTGAATTGAGCACGTACTGTACTTGACTTCACAATTAAAACGGTCAACGCACAAAGCAATGCACTCAACTTACAGGGAGCATATTTCACTTACTGGACAGTACAGTTGACTAACTATAATGTAATTATCAAAATTCCAATACTAGCGGTTTTTTATTTTGTATATACACGCTAGTATAGTCAACCACTTGTTTTCATTAACCTTGAAAGTACCTACTTGTCTAATGCCTAAACTCCTATGTATTCCGCACATAAATTAACCCCAATTACCTCTTCTTACTTCACGATTCCGAGTTCCGACTTTACCAACTTCCGTATATAAGTCTTTCGTTACAAACATTTACATGCCTCAAACTCATTTGTACTAAATAATCAAATCGTCGGTTTTAATTCCTTAGCAGTCTTTTAGTCTGTTAGGGTACCTTTGCTTTCTTCATTTTTCATGGTTACGTGACTTAAGACTGCCGGATGACCTTTTAATATAACTCTCGATACGTATAGTCAACCTATTGCTGTCTACAGTTTTTCCAGAGTTTTGTTCGATACCGTTTTTTTATGGCATTCGCTATATTATCTTCATTATCAATTCACCTGAATTTCTCTATTTACCTGCTTTTGTAGGTTTTACGAAATGTTATCAAGTCGATTAATGGGTGATTTTTTCTCATTTCCCCCAGTTTCAAGAGATATTCGAATAGTTTTCTGAAGTCGGTATGAATTACAACCGGGATAGATTAAATCTTTAGCTGCGTGGTATCGATATTAATTGTTTTCCATATCGTTATATCCACTTTAAAACCATTAAATATGTTGTAGACTTCCGAAACTAGTACGTCTTGTATGAGTTCTTTATATTTAATAGAGGTCTAGTAAAGCAGATTCTTTCAAATTGCGCACTTGTTTTCCTGTCATTTATTCTCATGAACAATAGTTATGAGTAATAGAATCTATAACAATAAATTATTATTGGTCGTAAACGAGATGTTCGTAAAGATTATTAACTTGATTTTCGATAAGTTAATATGGGTTATATCAATTCCATGATACAGGTTTCTTCATATGGTTGTATCGCCTTTCATTTACTCAATTTTCATTTTTATCAGTTTGGTTTTAGGAGTTTATTATAATCAAAGATTGAATAATGCTTCCGGCTAATATGAAGTCGCGATATAACTGCTTCGGTCACATTGCTTTGGTTACTTTTCAGCCTTCATTGCATTAGATTTATCTATTATAGTCTGTTTAGTTCCTCAATTATTTTTACGGAAATTAAACTATTTGATGATATAGTTAACAACATGTTTGCGGATTAAAGATTTGTTAAAGTATTGATGTTTGCCCTTTGCTCAAATCACGATCGGTTTGAAGTTCCAAAATTTTAAGTTCTTCATCTTACATTATTACAATATTATAAAGCGAACAGTTTTAATAAAAAGGTTATTATTAGTGTGTATTCCTACTACACCGAAATATTCGTTTGGCGTAATTAGTAAATACGTGTAATACATTAACCATTTCGTAATTGGTTTCAATTCAATAAATAATTGATAGGTTAAACACCAATGTATATTTAATTTGTACAGTTCGTACAGTGATTTATCGTATCGTATAACCGTTTATTATAGGTGTCTATTACAGATGTTTTGCGATAGTTCTAGTAACATTCTTTTTGTAAAGTAGTTGTTGATTTAATGTACATTTAAGTCATATTACAGCTATTGAAGGTGGAATTCCAATTAGTTTTGATTCTCAACATTGTTATTAATACGATTACCAGACTTAAACTGATTTTCTGAATTATTGGTAATCATGTACGGATTAAGGCTTTCCCTTTATTACCGTATCTTTGAGCGATTCACTTTGAGTTTTTTTATGATATACCCGTGATTATAGCTTTAACCTTGAGAATGAACCACGAGTTAAACATTGCATTATTTTGGTTTTAGGTGTTGAGGTTGATCTCAAGTAAAAATTATATGACTTTTTGAGTAAGAAATCCATTAATCTCAGCTTTATATCTTTATTTAAATGATTAGCCTAAAGTCTTGATAGTTCTTTATATTCGGAGCTTGAAGGTTAAGTTTGAATAATCTTTCTTTGCTTTTGATCCAAGTAGTATTGTAGATCCAGGCCAGTATATATTCCTTATCCACAATATTTCTTTTTTCTAATAGTTGATCGCGTCGTTCTCGTTTTATTGGCTTGTCGATTATGGAAGGGAGGGGATAAAATTAGTTGATTTTTTTTGGTCTAAAAGATCTTCAATATCATCTCTATAGTGCCATTTAGACGCCTTAATGTAAGGTTTAACCTAAATTATGCGAAAGGTTATATGACTGTAAAAAAATTTAACAACTTATTTGGATTTTGCGATATTTATAATCTTAAATAGTGTCGGTAAAGTCTTTACTATATACGTCAACGTAAACTTAAGTAGAATATTGAATATTTCATATTGAAGATAGATAGATAGACCGAAGAAGAGGTATGGAGAGAGTACACGCCTTAGGTGAGAACTTGTAAGCTCTTACCCAGGCAGTGGCACTTTACCATACACTCTGTTAATTTCCCTTCTGGGTAGTACCACTCTACCATTCACTCTGTCAATGTCCCTTCTAGGCAGTGGAACGCTATTGTGCACTCTGCAAGAATACATATTATAATGTGACACGTTACCGTACACTTTACAAGAGTGCATCTTGTATCATGGCCGCTTACTAACTATAAAGATATATGATAACATTCACAAATAGGCTATTTTATTTTTCTGTTTCTCTTTACAAAAGGACTTAACTTTATGAAGTCAAAATTAGTACGTCGATCGTTATTAGGTTGTTCCTGTCGTTAAAGGCATTATTGATTTGGCGTTTAGTAAATTTCTTCCGTAGTTTTGCAAAGTCTTACCTGATTTTATAAGCCTTTTTGGATACCTACTTATAACGTAGATTCACTCATCATTCCTGATACGTTCAATGGAAGACCTTACAATTGTTATTGCAGCCACCAGATATACATACAATACCTCAACATCGTACCGAAATTTCTTCAATGGCTGCCTCCATCGCCAATTCCAGAGGGGTCCGACCGACTACGCGTACCCTCGATACGTTTTCAAAGTCTTCCCGATTTTTACAAAGTATTCAAGGGCCTTAGCCAAAGCGCTAGATAATTAGACCACCCCTAGAGAAGAAGGACGTTGTTACGTACCGCACTTAATTTTTTAACGTTGATTTTCTATATAAGGCCCTTGACGCGTAAAGGCGAGCCCTCAAAGTTTGCGAATACATATACAGGGTTCACGAATAAGTAATTAAAGCCTTTGTTACACGCTTTGACTAGCTCTTCTTTATGGAACACCACGTACTAGTTTTTTGACTCGCGACGTATATTATAAACATCCTTCAAACGTGATTGAAGGGAATTATACTGGCGAACCGGTGTCGGCTTTTAAGCTTCTATTTTCCTCTTCCCCCTTTACGCAGATTACACAGATACGAGGTTCCCTCCAAATGGATTTACGTATACCATTCCATACCGTTTATATCACGGTTCCGACTTTACCAATCGCTTCGGTATATGGGAACAAGCCTTTTATATCGCTTATGTAGGTTACAGTGATCGGCTCAAAAAAAAACGCCGGTTTTCTTGATATGATAATAGACCTCGACACGTTTTAAGGGGTACTGGTCATTTATATGACACCTTTTAAAATATCACTTTGCGTAACTTACCATATTATAAAGGGCGGTAGAAGAGGAGGATATACGGGTTTTGGTCAGGGTTTTCGAAATTTTTAAACGTAACGTTAAGCGTTTTTTTTCGATACGTATTTGTTGAACGAGCATAATTAAACTTAATCACTATTAAATCGATTAATAAGACCTTTATGGGGTATATTTTACGTTAAGCCGATATTAAAATCAGAAAAAAACACTTTTAGAGGCAATATATCTGGTTTTACTTTTTTATTTAGTGGGATGTTCATTAAGTTTCATTAGTCTTAATTTATGTACGTAGTAAAAGAGTGGCTTTATGTTATTTAGTCCCCCTTTTATAAATCCCCGACTAAGATTTCAAAGTTTATAAAACAATTACTTTTTAAGCTGAAATTATACTAATCGATTTTAACCTACAGGATATGATTAAAATATTAATATGAACTTAATAATCTAAATAGTCTTTTTTATAAAACATTAAATTCTTTCGCATTTTGAGTCTTAACAAGCGGTCGAGGGAGATAAATAAACGTTACTAGTTTTAATTTTACGAAGTGGTGTACTTATAATAGAATATCTATACTCGTGATATCCATCCTATACGTTATTCAAATTGTACAGTTCCAGTTAAAAACTACGTTTTTAGGCCTTCTAAAGCTCTATTATAGTATTATGAATAATGCGAATTATTATACTTGACCTACCGGGATTTCGAAGCGGCCTTCAAACGAAAAGACGGGAAATATATCCGTGTTTCGAAGTAACGGTTAAATAATTTTTTTTTCTTAGTTAACAACCGTTACAATACAAAAGTAGCAATGGACGTATTGGTCAAAGAAGTAATTGGCGTTATATGTAGCGACACGAATATTTACTTAGTAAAAAAGAGCCAAAAATCGAAACTATTTTTTATTAATATACGATAATACTTTGTCGAAAGATAATCGGCTCGTCCCGTTTTACCTACTTAAGTCATAGGTTCCAACGGTTACGTAGACTTATAAGCTTATACGACTAGGTTACATAAACTCCTTTTCCCGCACCCCGTTTTATATGGGGCGACCGGGGCTATTGCCACCTATAAAAAGGCAACCGCCTATTCCGCTATAAAGATCAGTTCCTTTGAGGTTCATATGGCCTTTATTGCCTTAAGAAATTCTAGCCCCCAGACGGCCAACAAGCCAACAAAGAGGGTTAAATCGAGTGTATTTGGGTTAAAATCTTTGAAGTTTACGAAAACCAGCTTTAAAACTTCACAACATTTCTTTATAAGCATCCTATTTATCTCGGCAACTGTAAATAGGACCCAATATAAGGGTAACCCTTCGACTATATATTAGGTTACATTTATAACTAAAGTATATTTTTCACTTTTCCGCAATGTTACACCCAATGAATAAGTTACGACTAATACTTCTTCGTATTATATTAATAAAATAGCAAGAGACTCTACTAACTCTTTAGGCTTGACTAAAGTTAACGCTACAAAATGCTAAATACTTCTAAAACTTCTATATATAAGACGATAAAGTATTATCGAACGCCGAAAACAAATACGGGTATTATAATTACAAAGGCAAACGTAGGAAAATAAACAACCGTTTACTAAGGCTTTCTTATAGACTATGGGTATGAAGGCTTTAATATCATTAATACATGGAGTTTATAATGTGGCAAAGAAGGACATGTGTGAAACTCCACATAAAGCTACCCAGCTTACGATCTTTTCTTACTATTATGTAACTGAGGCGGAACTACACTTACTTAAAAGAGCCGACGCGATTTACTTTTAGTAATACAGTCTCTAATCCTTTGATATGTCGTAAAGGGCGTCTCTCACCGCTTTTTAAATATGTCCGAGTCATGGTAGGAATTCCTTATAGATACGAAATTGGCGGCATCGATATAATTAATATATATCGGGATTATTTTACTAACGATATATTAAAAGAAATTCACACTTCATTACCTATAACTCAAAAAGTAGTTAACAGAAACTATAACCTTATATATAGTCGGGCGAAACCTACCCTAAATAACGTTCGAAGGGGCCGTGTCTTAGACCACTAAGGCTTTATAATGGGTATTAACTTTAACGGAGAGGTAAAAACCCATGTATACTATTTATATTACATCTTAAACTTTACCTTAAATAATATTTTAGGGGTTACAACAGTTTTCCAACCTAACCTTTCCAATAATTAGAATCACAAGGTATTATTTATGACCTTTTCAATATACGAGTCTTATATAACAATCTTTCCGCACATTGAAATACTGGAAACCAGTCAGTTCAAATGTAATAACCCAATTGATACTGATATAACGTTCTTACCACGCGCCAAAAATATTGAAAACGAAATAGCTATATATAAGTAGATAAAGGCCTTTATTTAACTATAAGATAATATTCTATATGTAGTCGGAAGACCCGTTATGATATACGTAAAGGCTTTAAAATGGTGGACCCTTAAATTGTATCGAGTTTACCAATGTATAAGAAGGTTGGACGCGGTACGGCCGCATGGTACGAGGTTTTTCAAGCGTCGAAATTTCCTCGCAAATGTAAAACGGGTAAAAGCCGGGCTTTAAATAACCAAACTTAATTAGGCTGCAGACGTAAAAAATCCTTACGGTATTATTAACTAATATAAGTTTCCCATAACATTCGAGCCACCCTACTCAAAATGAATATCTAATTAATTCTCGACTTCCTTTAATAATCCCGGGTTTTACGAAATAATATTTCAATAAATTTTTATTTAATAATATTATTCGAAACGGATTTTTAAATACCTGTAATGAAATCGAGTACATTATCCGCTAGATGTTTCAAAATTTAAAATAAAAGATTCGTCGTAATTATTGGTAGATCTTTATCGTTGCAATGTAGTCGATTCGAATCACTGTGATCTAAGTAACTGATGCTGCGTTGATATTGTTGATTGATGTGTGTAAGTTCCAAGTTTGGCAGACCGCTAGCCGGTTTGCACACTAATTTGTATAGCCAAACGCTTAGGCCTGTGCCTCACTTTGAAATGAGCACCAACTATACTACACTTGCAGTGAAGTCTCACAGACTACAGTCAATTTACAGTACGTCTAATAATCTTTACTATAAGTAAAGTTGACTTAACTGTACTGTACTTAACTACTATTCCAATACTGGCGGCTTTTTGTTTTGTGCCTGTACGTCAACGTAGCTTGCTATCAATTGGTGGCAACCTCTGAAATCCCTTTTTTTATCCATAAGCCAGACCCTTATTAATTCTGATTAATTTGTACTGAAGTCAACCTTAATTACGGCCCCTTGTGGCCCTTTTGCTCCACCCTTTCGAGGCCTCCGTTCCTTAAATCCCGTATACAAATCCTTTTCCAATGACCTGTGTAAATAAGGTACGCCACTACTTGGGTACATTTTGCTAGTAGTTTAAATTATTGTCATTTCCACCTTTGTTATCGCCACCATTGCCCTAGCAGTCCTCCGGTTTGCTATAATAACCCTATTACTTTACGTTACGTACCGGGCGGTCCACGTATCCCTCGATTTATATAGTTAGCGTATTGTTATTTACAAACCTTTTTAAAACGCCGTTAGGGGTAACCTTAGTTATTGTATTGACAGGGTTACTTTTGCTGTTAATTTACCGGAACTTATCGATTTCCCGGGCTTTGTATACCTATTTTCACGTTATTATGTTTATTATCAAGCGTTTTTAATTAGTAGAATCCAACTTTGACAGGTATTCGTAAAGGTTTCGGGAGTTGGTATATATTATTATATGTATTAATAGCACGTTGAGCCTTTTAGTAACAATTTTCAATATGCCGTTAGTTACCAAGCCAATATTAAATATTGCTATTATACCGTAAATTTCCAAAGTTAGTATACTTCGGGTTACGCGTTTACAATTAACAAATGTCCAGTATATAAGGTTTCTAGTAATCGTAAATTGCCTTTTGAACCAATCCTCATTAAACAGTAATATTAGGAAGTCTATTTGCGATATAAGATTAGAATCATTAGTAAATAACTCATTTACGAAATTCATTACCGTCGCTTTCGTTAAATTTATAAAAACCATGTTCATTCCTTTTTCCATATAGTCTGTTTTCTATTAAATCCGTTTATTTAACATGTTAAAGTCCTTATATTATAGGTTTTATGCTTATGTTATAATGGAAAGGTCATACGATGTTTCTGGTTGATTGAACGTAGTAATGTAAACCGTACGGACCCTTTTCTTTCAATATCTTTGTAATTTTTCTGCGTTGGTCTTATTCATAATCGTTAAGGTTATAGTTTACCCCTTTTAACTTTAACTAATATAAGTGCTGATTTAAGCCTTAATACTATGGATGCGGGGAAACAATCCGTTAAATTTAAGTTATTTACCTTTAACTAACGTTTTCATTAACTTATATTTTCAAAGGTCCAACTTTTCGACAATACGTTACTTCGCCATTATAAACTTAGCATCGTCGAGTCAAAGGGTATTATTGGTTTATATACCTAAGAAGACAAAGTCTTTACCATTTGTAATTAAAAGACACGGGTTAAAGGTTAAAGTCTATACATTGAGCCTATGTTTGAAATACGTTTGGTACGTTAGGAATTAGTGGACGTATACCTCAGCCAATCCGTATAAAGACTTGATATATCGTATTATCGTATCGGCCAGAAACTTATCGCTTAATTATTTCAACAACTTTTGTAATATAATCCTCTAAAGATCGTTGACAGATTACGTATATGTTTACGTGATATTCTGGCTATTAGGTATAACCAAATCTTTTGAGTTCATGATCGAACTGATAGTAATGAAGACGATTAAAGGTTAGCTAATGTGTTAAATTATAGGCGATTAATTAAGGATTCATTCTTTACCTTTATGACTGTATCTTCAAATGATTAATTGTAACTTTTTGTACGGCCTATCCGTGGTTTTTCCTTTCATCTTGCAAACTATACTCGACTTAAAAATAATAACGTTTTAAAATACAAATTACATTAACGGCATAAATAATATAACCCGCTGTAATAAAAGGCTATTTATTTCCTCTAGGTTATTTTCCTCAAAGAACTTACTTAATACATTAATAATTCTTTTGGTTCATAACTTAAATGTAAGTTTTCCGTCAAATTTGCCTTTTAAAACACTTAAGCCATTGTATACGCCTTACCAGATTCGTAATCCCTATCTCCGTCCTTCTCTTTAGTATATATCCTCCTTTTAGGTGGTCGTTTACGTCGCCTACGTTTTATTAACTTATGAATAATTGGATTTGAAGGGTTATATTAGCTAATTCGTTCGGCTGGAAGGTTATAGACGTTAGGGACTCTATTAAATTAAAGGTATTCGAGGGGTTTTCGGCGCGGCTTAACTTATGTGGTTCGATAAGTTACGGAGCCGATAGTAATTTTAACTCTTACGTTTAAGTTGGTAATACTTGAGATTTTATAGGGTTTATCCTATTTACCTGTCTCGGGTTGCGTAAGAACTTTACTTTAAATAGGAAATAATAGCACGTTTATTATTAATAGTTCGTTCTTGGTGTTAAAGGTATTATTTACCTGACGGCGTATCGATTTTTTTTCTTAGGTTTTTCAGTGTTTGGTTATATATCATGGCACGTTCTTAGGTCCTGAACAAGGGTAACGACTTATCTGTTATATGTAGATAAGCCTTGAATACCAGTAAAGTTGATATAAATCCATGAAGTTTAACAGTATCGATACTACCTTTTACCATTATTGAAAGGCGTGTTTTTTACCTTATCAAACTTCTAATTACCAATATAAAGATATTATAGGCCTTTCGTAAAAGGTAGTATACCTTTTCAACTTTATTAATACCCTAGTAAGCTTTAATAGGAACTTATTTAGATTAAATTACAATTCACTTTATCTTAGTTTTAAATTTTATCGTAATAAAGTGAATTATGGCATCGTGAACTAATACGTCTGGTAAGCCAAAGTTCATTTTGATTTACAAAATACGTAATGTTTCTCATATTTTCTTTTTTGTAATGATTTTGAGGAACTTAGCGCCTTAAAAAGCCGTAGAAGAGTTTATAACGTGTAATACTAGCTTGCCATAAAAGTAAAACACGTTTACGAATATTTCTGAGTTAAAGTCTTAGTTTTCCTTGAATGAAAACTTAAACTTTAAAGGGATTTAAAAGTGTGTTGAATCGTAGTAATAAAGCCGTTAGACTGCTTTTAGCGCTGGTAAATTTTCATTTTCGTAGCTAGTTACCTTTCAAAACTCACAAAACCTGTTAATTATTGAATGGTTATACCTATAATATAATTGACGAAGTTTCGTTTACGCTACGTATAATATTATTACCATTTATCCTTAAAAGTAAAATTAAAAAATACCTTTACTTGAAGTTAAGTGAAAACCTTTTTCCAGATTTAACTTGTACTAATTCTTTAATCTAAATATTGATGTTAACGTTGAGGTTTTTAATGTTTTTTGGTGAAGAAAAAAAGGGGTAAAGATTCTAAGATGTGAAAAACTATATGGTTAATAATAATCTTAACCGTCGTCAATCTTAGTAGAGATAACTTTTTTCCAAAGCTAAATCTAACCTTAGCTTTATCAGTATCCGTGTGGTTAAGTTCTGTAGCAATATTAATATCTTTTCGCAACGCAATATATTGCAAATATGTGCCTTAACGTTCCCATATCCGACGTAATCCCTTCAAAGACTTATTCCGCATAGCAGTTTGGAATGGTAAAAGGGTTTATAGAGCTAATTTCTTTATCATCGTGGCGATTGTAAGAGTTTTTACCGAGAAGGCGATAAAAAAAACGTGGTCGGCTAGTTATTACGTTGTTCCTGGGTTAATATTACTACTAGTATTTTCGTATTAGCCGATAACATTTAGCTTATTTTCCCCATATTTATTTTTACTTTCTTTAAATTTTGGAACTTGCTAGATATTGTCTGAGTTAAAAATAAAGGGGAATTACGTATAATATGTTAACTATTATTCTTTACGTTCGGCATTAATATGACTCATTAACCAATAGCCTAATTTACCATAAATACTAAGTCTTTCAATGTTTAATATAAACTTATTTAGCTGGTGTAAAAACTTCAAAGAAAATAAATACCCTTCTTCGTAGGTAAGATTCCGGTCCTTTCATTAACCGTATCGACCTAGCCTTCCGTACCGTTGATTAGTATAATACGAAGTAAAAGGGTTTTTTTTTTCGTTACTGAATTTAGGAGCTTAAAGGTATATACTAGTCGAGCCGGAGACTCGAGTAATCGGAGTTGCCAACGAAGAACGTAATGGGCTCAAAAAACTTTTGTAAGTGGTATTAGGGTATTAGAAAGTGTATTGAAACTCTTTGTAACCCGTAACTGTTTGCCGAACCTGTTAACGTAGGGTGCCTTTACCTACTTCCACGTTCTCCATGACTTATTGGCAAAAAATTCGCCTGTTAAAAATCTAATTAAGGAAATCTATTTAACTTTCCGAATTTTCCTCGTAATCCAAAATATAAAACTACTTAATAATGTTCTAATCTATGTGGTATTAGGAAAGATTAATATCGTATTCGAAGTTGCCCTTTAGGCTATTATAAATTTCGCGAAAGAAAGAGTAATTCGTTAGGTACCGGAAGTAGTAATTTTCGGCTTTGCCGATAAGGATACTGGGAAACAAGGAGTGAAAACCTGGTAATTTAACCCTTATTTTGCGGCAAATGTTAAGGAATAGTCGTAACTTAATGTCAAGAAGGCTGTACGGCTTACCCTTATACTTTTACTTTCCTTTCAAGATCTTAACAAATATTGTAATTACCGTATAGTCCGTATTCTCTATGGGAATGCGTTGTGGGGGAAATGCGATACACTGATCGTAGGAATATTTTATACCTCTTAGTTAGGGAAAAGACTAATGATATTGTTGGTAAGCCAGATAGTTACCTTTAGCTAAGTTTGGAGGGAAAAAGCTAATGGTCGTGTTTATAATAGACTCGCGTGTAAATCCGGCCGTTCCCTAATTTGGCTACTAAAACTGGACGTATCAAAAAGCCTAGGGGAAATAGGCTGAAATGTTTCTATCGCGGGGGGCTTGGCGATACTCCTCGTAGTATTAAAAGGTTCGGCGAGGTTTTTGCTTAATTGATTGATAGATTTAAGGGCAAGCGAGGTATAGGTTAACTGATTTTTTACGTTCACTTATTTAAGTTTATAAAGATCCTTACAAACGTGTATGTAGGCATTAAGGGTTAATATTCCTAGCAATCTTCTTTGCCTTGAATTAAGGTTTATTAAGGGTGTTAATTTGTGGCGTATTTGTAGAGTAGGTTGGTCAAATTACCCTCTTTCTCTTTTTTTGCATACAGTGTAACCTTTTAAGTAAATAGTTCGATCTTTAATCTTGTCTTTATTTACCTCTCCGCCTTTTTCCATATATTAAGACTCTCATTGTAAATTCATTTTAAAAATTTACCAAAGGCTATTGGTTTACAACTAATTCTAGTAGTGTTTATGTCAAGAATGAAGTAACCGATTATATTGGTTAGGTGCTTTAGGGTATAGTTTTTAGTCATTTTGCTAATCCAGATTTCGTCGTCGTAATACTTCACGAAGATAACGTCGAGGTCTTTGATTACCTTCTTTCGTTCGAGGTCAGTAATGGCTTTAAAGCAAGCGCTTGCGGTAAACATCTTGACGTTTCAGTTTGTATAGAACGTGTAGGGCGTGTATAACGAGGGACTTGGTAATTTTAGGTGTAGAAACTTGGTGTTATAGCATAAAGTCGCGTGGGAATTTGGCGACTTGGCATTGGATCGCGCGACATAACTTTTTGGCGTAATTTGGTTTTTTCGCTTAGAGTAGCGAATTTTACGATTCAAGTAGTGTAAAAAGTTAAAAAATGAGTGCTGTGGAATGGTAAGTCGTAGGTTTACAGTTAAAGTTAGTATATGTTTAAGGTTGTAGACGTTAGTTGTTTTTAAGATTTTCAAAAGTAATACCTGTCGTAGCAGCCGTAATAGTATTAACTTGACCGTTTGTTAACTTGCCAACTTGGTAATCTTTAAGACTCCTAAATAGTCTATCAAAATGCCTTTAATAAGGATTAATGAAGATTTCTTGATGTTTTCGAGTAGCGATACCATCGCTTACTTATAGACTACTGCGAACAACTACACAGTTTATGAGTCTTCCCTACTTATTGCCGCGATCAACTACACAACGTATAGGAATAATTCGCAAAAACCTTTCCTTTACCGTACCTAAACAAAAAAAGCGTAACTGGAAAGAAAACTTTTCTCCTACTTAGCCAATCTATACTTAACCTAATAAGCACTGATCAGTGTTAGTGAACCTTTATCGTTACAACGTAGTCGATTCGAATAACTTTGGTCGAAGTAACTGGTGCCGCGTTGATATTATTAATTAATGTGTGTAAGTTCCAAGTTTGGTAGACCGCTATCCGGTCTGCACACTAATTTGTATGGCCAAACGCTTTGGTCTGTACTCCACTTTGAAGTGGGCACCTATTTCACTGCACTTGCAGTGCAGTCCCATAAACTACAGTCAATTTGCAGTACGTAAAATCAACTTTACTGCAAGTAAAGTTGACTTAACTGTACTGCACTTAATTTCTATTCCAATAGTAATACTATTAACGTCTGTAATATCTTAACCGAGCCTAACGATATTACCGTACGTTGGCTTAAAGTATATAGAGACTTAATAATAGGGTATTTTCACACTTTTTGCCGCCAATACTCATATTTAGTTGTTTATTCATAAGCGTAGCAACAATCAAAAGTATTTATAATACCGAAGATTGGCATCCAGAACTTATCCAATTTATATTCATAAAACCCTTTCGAACTAGTACCGGTCTACTTTAAAGGATTGAAACGCATTGGACCCCTGAGAATATCATGGTCTCTTATTATCCTGGACCTTATTAGCTCCTAATCTGCGGAGGAAACTTACAAACGGTTTTTATCCGACCTGGTTACTTCCTTTTTATTCAAAATCGAATGAGTTTTTCTTCGCGGTGAAATTACATCGATCTTGTTATGTAATATATAAGGATCGATCGATACCTTCTTTCACAACCACCTAATTTAGAAGATAAAGCGCTTAAAATTTCATCGAAACGTACTTACCTACGTTGATAGGTATTTAAATGGTCAGGTGGTAAAGTTACGATATTAAACAGTAATTATAAGTTTTTGATATTTTAATTGGGAAAACTTATAAAATTTTCCCTTTTCTCCGAGTCTTTACCAAATTTATATATTAGATATCGCCAGGTTTTTCTTAAGTCGTATTTTCATATACGCCGATAAAGTTCTTTTTTGACAAAGTTGAATTCACTGAAACCAAACGTCAAAGGTTTCGAAGTTAATT
This sequence comes from Anisogramma anomala, assembly GCA_038502455.1. Taxonomy (NCBI): domain Eukaryota; kingdom Fungi; phylum Ascomycota; class Sordariomycetes; order Diaporthales; family Gnomoniaceae; genus Anisogramma; species Anisogramma anomala. The sequence continues at coordinate 26,379,876 of JASMMZ010000001.1, read as the reverse complement.
TGAAGAAGGTGGATCTGTGGGTAGCTCATAATAAACACGTATTGGCCCTAAAAAAATCCGAGCTATAATATATTACTGGATTTCATGGGTCTTTTAACCTTCTCAAACACAATATCCCATATTTCAACCCCCATTCGAACCTAGTTTACCTAATTACGAACCCGTTAATAAGTATTAAGGTTTCTGGTATATAATAGCTTGAGTTTTTATTTCATAAGGCTCTATTAGGAAACGCCTACAATGGGGAACGCCTAGCCAAGGCTTTAAAGGTTATCTAAAATTGTAAGAGACTCTTAAGCATTAGATACGAGCCTCTACCTCATTTTTTACAAATTTCCGCCGTTATTGTAGTCGTACTTATATTTACATATTACGCTAAAAACTGGTATCACTGGGATGTGCAAAAGATTCTTGAAGACTAAACTACGATTCCGTTAATACCCGCGGTACAAACGGTCTCTCCGTTATATAGACCTTCCCCTCATTTTATTACCTTTAGTGACTTTCGAATACTATCCAGAAAATTTTCCTTAAATAATAGCGTTTTCGTTTCGCATATCGCTGAAAAACCCTTGACTCCAGATATCCCCTTATACTATTGTTTATGGTGATGGCTGCTGTTTTATAACCTACGACCCCGTTTCGAATCCTCGCCGCGTTATCGGGCGAAAAATAAATTGATTTTCACATTTTAGAGGGCCTCCAGCGCTTTACCTAGCTTCGGCTGGTACTAATAAACCACGATGTCCCTGTAAATTTTGGGGACCTTTTCCGTTTATTATAACGAAATTTAGTGGGTAAGCTTTAACCCCAGTTACTCTTTACTAATAAGGAATTTCACAGTGTCTCACGACCAGTTTTAATAATATTTTGCCATATAATTGAATCTTTCAACTTTTATACGAACTGGCTTACAAAGAAGATGCTATCGTATCGTTAAGAATATAGTACTTCAATTTAGGTAATAATTACACCTCAATATTTACCGATCATTCCGAATAGTTATTCAACAGGTCAAGACACGTTCAGTACAGATATATGGTTTACAGTAACGGCCGTATGATTGCGGATGGTTTTGTCAGATGTTATCCTATTATATAAGTTCTTAATACGAAGCTTATCGATACCTTCCGTTTCCAAAAAAACAGTCGTCTCTATTAAGATATGGAACATTACGATATATATTAATAATACCTTTATAATATATTGTTTAAAAAGAAACCCGGCTACCTCATTTCATTGGATTTTCAAGAATTCCACACGGGAATCAAATGTCATTTGGATAGCGTTAAAGTTAAATGGTGCCCAAGGAATATATATATCAACGGAAATAAGGTCGCGGATAAGTTAACGAGTATTAACGAAAGAGGTTTTACTCGCTTTTACGATAACGACCATCTTTCCGTTAATGATGTTCAATTTTATCCTGAAGCTTGCCTAATGAAGGTAGAGCGAGAATAATATAATGTGTACAAAGAGAATTCTTTCCCTTAATATAAAAAAATAGAGCCTTACGAATTCGATTGAACTCGGACCAAAATACCATAAAGCTTGGTACATAAGTCACTCCTTACCTTTATTATTACTTTTACAACTATTATTATACTGTTTTTTAGCTATAAGGTATGGGTTTAGGGATTTAGTATCCTATTACCGGTGTTTATAACTTTAGGATCCTAACGAATTTTGCTTGCAATATAACAAGGAACGTAACATAACCTATTTAATTCACTATCCAATCTCATTCAAGATTTAAAAACTTTAGTCGCAACCTCCTAAAAATCCTTCAAACAGATAAGCTCGGGAGTCATCTATATACAGAGTCTTTACAAACCCTTAGAATTTCAGGACATTGATATATATTATGGATTTTTTTTTCGAACGGAAAACTAAATTGAAACTTTTTGCCTATATAGGCTGCATTTACCGCTTACCCATAACCAATACGTTTTAAATATTCCAGCGAAAACTACGTTCTCAACCAATCAGCTTTACTTATTACAGTATACAACCGCCGGTTTTATTTATCTAATAATACTACTACCGTTTCCATCAACGCTTTTACGGCCGCCGATTACAAGTCGCTTCCTTACCTACAAAAAGGAGCAAAATCCGGGGATAAGCTAAAGACGAAAGTTAATTCTACGGTAAAAGAGAAAGGGAATGCGGGGACAGGAACGGCGGTAATAGGCTTGTTTGCAATGAAGTCTGTTTTATCGATACTGTTATAGCCGTCGTTTTCGTCCCCATTATTAGTCATCTTCATGGCAGTACTAGGGCCCCGCCGACTTATTAACATCGCGGCCGCGATATATATTACGCTGATTGCGAATACCTTAATAGGTACACACAAATGTCGATAAAAGGCGGTTCAATGCTTAAAGGACGCCTTTGATATGAAAGCGACGCAGTAAATTGCTTAAGGCTCCATGACATCGATATCGATGGAAATATATCCGCTTTTACATTTAGTTACTTAAAGAAATTAAAATTTAACCCTTAATTACCCTTTTTGATATAACGTTAAACCCGATACAAACGTAATGGACGTATCAAACCCCCGGCCCTCCTTCTTCAATATATACGCCATAAGAGGCCCTCTCTAAAAGAGATCTAAAATACCCCGTATAAAGTAGCACCTTTCACAGTTACAGGAACCGGATAAAAGTAATGGAGGGGCGGGGTTAAGGGGAGGGAAAGAAGATGGAGGAGGTTTAGAAGCGGGTGTGTAAGGCTCGAATAAGAGTCGTAGGTTATTGGGGTAAAGCCTATAAGCACTTTAGATGGCGCGCAGCACATAAAAGGCATTTTTTATGTAAAAGGGTATCTATTTACGTCAATATCAGGATTTAAAACAAAGAAAAAACGATAGAGGGACCCAAGGTAATAAGTATAGGATATATGAGTAATTATTAACATATACTCTATTTATTATCATACAAAAAGTTTTACGTTTAGGAGCAGATTAAATAAGGGGTTCAATTTTATATTAAAATTTGACGTACGGGCCGTTATACGTATAGGGATTCTTATGCAACGCGTTGTTACGACATCGGGCAGCTATCCATATGCATTTACACTTACTTGTGTATAAGAACGAGCTTTAACGCGTACTTAAGTATTTTAATATTACTAACGCGATATTATAAAGTCTCCTCGTTTCGTTATTATAACTGTACAAAGCCCTTTCAAAAGCCGGTACAATCGCATATCTAACGTAATTAGACGCCGGGCAAGGACTAAGACGGCAACCTCACTTTTTAAAACCAAAGCTTCAATTCATAAGCCTACGGGTCTATAAACTGTAGGGCACCATAAGGTCTTAATTGGAGAGATGGCGCAGAGTCCTGTAGGCCCCGATCAGGCATCAACGGAGCCCGCATTACGACCCCCCCCCCCCCGCCGGTATCTACGGGATTATTTAGTAGTAGCTAGTGCTACAATGATACTTCGCACTACCCAGTAATTGTAAATCAAAAAAAGAAAAAGAAAACCGGAGATTCACTCGTTATACTCAGATGCGTTTTAAAGGGCAGTAACGTTAGTACTAGGCCGGTAGGGCCCATAGTGTCATTTAGGCCTCATACAACCATTTCATGACATTCCTTCTGATCTGTAAAGCTTTAAATATCCAATGTAAGGACTTTATACGCCTTTAAAATTAGTACGTGTATTCTTTTGACCTTTTCAATGCTTTAATGGGTATTAATATGCCTTCATTTATATTAAATCCCTATTATTTCAATATTTATTGGGAATTTTGCCATAGTAAAGTTGTTATTAGTAATCTAGACGATTATATTTAATAGTCCTTAGTACGAATCAATTTATATCATTTTCAACTTCTTTCAAGGTTTTTGACCGATAAAAACTTTAATAATTTGATAAACACAAACTAGGTTGCCGAGTTTCCGACGTGAAAAAAATACATACTATTTAAGTAAACTTTGCTTTAAAAAAATATATAATTCGATATTTCATCGTTTTTGAACGTAAAGACACATTTTCGGGTCATTTGAATATATATTTGATAGTGGTTATTAACTTTTTGAATGTGTTTGAAGTTAAAGTACTTCACATTTTTATATATTATTGACTGAAGAACTGTGTATAACTAGCCGATGGTTAGATGGTTAAAAATGTGGTGTAATTAATTTATTTCTGACTTTGTTTGGTTTAATATTATTACCTTTGACTTTTGAACAAAATTCAAAGTTCTTCCGCTTAAAGTTTAAAGGGAACCCCCATTCTATTATGACTAGTTTCTTTATATTAAAGTTTATTTTACCGTTAAAGATCTTTATATTTTCCAGTAAGTGAGAAATTGGGGGTGAGATTTGAGGATATAGAACTTAATTGGCTTAATAATTGTTTGTATAGTTGTAAATCTTAGTAACGACAGTTATTCGACTGGGCTAAAACTAATTTTGGGGTTACTATCATTTTAGCAATCAATTTCAATGGTAGTAATGCTTTTTTATCGTAGTTCTCGATACTGCAAAAAGTTTTTTATTAAACACCTCATTGTCCCTATAATTGTCATAATATTTTGAAACGTGTGGTCTATACAGTGGTCGCTAATATTCAAGGTGTAGAAACAGTCGTATATTTCATTATTACGGACAATGTAAGGGTTTTTAATAGTTGAAAGACATAGGAAGGTACGGTCAACTAATTACTAAGCTAATTTAGGAGTAATATCTTTATATTACACAAGTTGTTTTGTTTTATTATAATCGTTACCAACTTTTTGACCCTCATAGTCTGTCATGTAATCCAGGTAGTTTTATCCGGAAATAATAGAGTATTGTATTAGATATATTAACATTCAGTTGTTGCTTTTCATTTAAGGGTGACGAGTTCATAAGTTATCGGATTAGCTAGAAATTTTATATGTTTTTCAATTACTACGACGATATTTTTTATCATTTAAAGGTTCATTTAATCTTTACCCACGTAATTATCGTTAGTGTAGCTTTCAATCGAAAATCTTGGGACCAGATCTTAAACGTTGGGGCTTTCCGTACTTACAATCGATATAAAACGTTTTCGGAAGGTTTTCGTTATCTTAATCGCGGAAGGTATTTATGTAGGGGTATATATTAACAGAATTCATCGTGTGCGTAATCATATTCATCATCTATGATCGTAATTGGTTAAAGATGTTTTCGAAGAGGGTGTTTGAGTGTTGTAAAGCATATTTGAACTAGTTAACCTACGTGACAACTGTTTGTATCTACTCATGAAGTGTGGCTTCACCAACATATATTTTCCCTATTATTTATTAGAATAATATCAGCTTGTTAAAGTTCTAGGTAAGGACATATTTTGGTATTTCCTCCTTTTTTACTTAGTTGTTATTGTTGTTTACATTGAATCATGGCGGTTTTTACGGAAATTTGAAAGTGGTGACGGTATCGTGATTGGAAAGATAAGATTTTTTTTCAAGAATTTTTGGAAAAAAAAAAAGTTGAGTTTTACTTTTAAATGTTCTAAAAAATAGAGAAAGCAATCACTAAGTTTCTGAACTCTTTAAAATTAGCAAACAACCAAGTTTTAGTACTACTATCATCGTATAATGTTAAGACCAAACCCTCTATAACAACAAATAACGATATTAACGACAAACAATCTTAAATCCTATTTTTTATACGAACTCTCTCTATTAAATTTTTAGACCGTCAATTGGATGTGTTATCAAATAGGTTCAGTTCGCTGCTCTGAACTTAAATACTAAGAATTGAGAAGTTACGATGAACAAACCACGTTATACGATTTCACATCCAAATATCGCCAAATATCTACGTTTAAATCAATACGTCGCCTCGCCCAAATTAATGTTAATCTACTAGTTAAAATGTTAAAATTGTCGGTAAGGTCTCTGCTTATTCACATCAACATAAAAGAGTAGAAGAGTAATCGGAAAGATTGATATTGTGGTAATAAAGATAAGTTATTTAAGAGAGAAGTATTTGGCGAGTACACGCCACAGGTGAGAGGTTATAAACTTTTCATCCAGGCAGTGGTACTTTGCTATACACTTTGCTAATCTTTATTTTGGGTAGTAGCACTTTCCTACGCACTTTGCACATGCCACGTCCAGCTAGTGGCACACTATCATGCACTTTGCAGGAATACACCTTACAGAGTGGTATATTAACGTATACTCTAACAAATGTGTATTTCGTAACGTGTCTTTTTACTAATTATAGGGATATATGTCAATATCTACATAAGTAATTTTTTATTTTCCCTATTACGGTACTTCTTCGTTACTTTATAATAATAGTAGAGTATTTAATGCTATCCATATCCGATGTATAGTAATAATATTCTGGTTGTGATGTAATACGTATTTATAGTTTAGTAATAATAGTATAGTTGTAGTAAAAGTTGTGAAGGCTTGAATTAGTAATTTAGTAATGACAGTATAGTTGCGATAAAAGTTATTGAGGTTCGAATCAGTAATTTCGGGCCCCTATAGTAATTATAATAAAGATTTGGTTAATTTAATAAGTCAGTGTCAATATGGTTGCTAATGATATTTGTTATTATTCTTTATAAGAGTGTGATGACGTAGGTATTATGAGGGTATAATTCTTTAGAGATAATTACGTCGTTACCAATTTTGGGGTTAGTATAAAATATATATCGTTATCGGCTTAAGTAAAACCCTTTTTCTTTTCTCCTTTACGGCGCTTATCTAAAGCTAACGCAAATTCCAATTTGATAATTTATGTATATAAACTCAATACACCATTTTCATTACCTCTTTCAAATTGTTTCGATAATTAGGTTACTTAAACAATTCTCATATGCTAACCTCGCCTGTAAATAAATATCGCGTAAAAATAGGAACCTTTGGCGCCGTTTAGCGCGCGAAAGTAACCGCGCCGAGGCCACCATCGCCGCTATCCGCGTTACCGCTACTACCACCACTATTACCAGCCCTACCCTTTCGGGCAATACTGCCTTTATTCCGGCCCTCCTTTTCGCCTCCCCCAACGCCGCCGCTGTTAAATCTACCACACTCTTTCCTTCCTTTTTCCCCTCCCACCTTCCCCTTAATTTCCAAGGCAAAAAATAGAAATCTTCTAAAGCCATAAATCTTACCTTTTTCCCGTAGGTAAAAACCCTATCACCTATAGAAACCCCACCTTTATACCGTAAGCATAACTTGATGAAGCTGCGGGGCGGTTAGTGTCTTTCAATTCTTCCGTGTCTTTTGTTATATTAATGACCTCCTAAACAATTTGTTGAGGCGAGCCTTCTCTGCCGCCTCGAGTTACGTATCGTTAGGGTACGTTGTCAAGGTTTTTCTAACGCGTAAGGCTTTAAAACAACGTACCCGAATCCACAGCTCAGGGTTTATAATAAATACGGTTTACATGCCGCATATTACATCTATAACCTCGGAGAAATTTATTAGCGATTACTATTAAAACGGGGGTTATTGAGCTTGTAATAATTATTATAAGCAGATAAGTAACATATAAGCCCTTATTCCAGTGGTTTCAAGGTCGTAAGATGAGGCTATATTACGCGTCCGCCGACTTTATAAGAAGTTTACTCCATACATATATTTCCAATCGCGAATTCAATCTTTCTACCTTTACCAATATGCCATTCTATGCGTTTAAAAAAACAATTATTGAAATAACTAAAATAAGCCGATATTAATTAATAATATACATTAATCGGTGTTCCGAAGAGTCGGTAGTAATTATTACCGCCTAGAAACTAGACTTATATATATATTGTGTAGGCGAGTTCGATGACGTTATTTCGCGTCGCTGTGAAGAGGGTTAAGACCCCCCTGCGCCTTTGGCTATAGGTATGCGGTCCAAGGCGTGGGGTTACCTCTTCGGTGGCACCGATAGGGACGTTGATGGAGATGATGGCGGTGGCGCCAGTAAAGAGGGGGAGGGCGGCGAGGAGGAAAATGGGAATGCGATGGCGTTGCCGTTTCCCTTTCTTTTTAACAGTAAATATCTGCCCTTTTCGGTCGGGTCGGAGAACCCGCTTATAGTGTCGTACGATGCATAGTAATTTGATTACTCGTTAAAAAAAACACCTAGAGCAAGTGATAAATATGAAAGGTAAGACGTAAAATTAAATGCAGTATAGTTCAAATTTATCAAAAAAAAAGTGATAATATATCAGATGTAGTGTAAATGGCGGATTCCAAACAGAAAACAAAATATTACATAGGAGTGGAACAAGAGATTTATATCGCTTCAAAATGTGGAGAGAGGCTTTAATGGTGGGTCTCAAGCCGCTTAAAACTTTTAACAATGGCGTAAACGTACAAAAAAAAAGGTAAAGGTAAGGCGCAAAGTTTTAACCTAGGTAAGGTTGTAAAAGCTTTCCAGCAATACTAATGAAGAGAGTACTTGTCAATATAAACGCTTCTAATACCCCGTTTAGGGCCCATTTAGCTATCGTATCTATTAGGTTTAACTTGTCATTGATATATTCTATTGCCTTTATTTCGCGTCGTTTATACGATTCGTGTGAAGGTATTATATCGATTATAAGGCGTTTTTCATTCGTATTACCTAGTTTAACTAGATACTCGTAAAACGAAAAGAATAAGTTTTAAACTAAGGTTTAAAATAATTATTCAAATCGGTTGGTAGGGCCTTAGATTGTTGCAACATTGTCCATTCAAATAGTGGTCGAAGTAACAGAAGTATTGCATTGATCAAGTGGTAGATGTATTTTTCTAGGTTTGGTACGCTGCTAGCCGGTCTGCGTAGTAATTTGAAAGGCTAATTGCTTGACCCATGCCTTAGTGTAAAGCGCAGCATACTGCACTCAACTTACACCCAATGCAGTAAGTCCATACAAACAATACGCTCAACTTGCAGTTCATTAAAGTCAACTTTACTGTAATTAAAGTTGACCTACTGCACTGCACGTAGTAATATTCCAACAAAATCATTATTATTATGGTAATACCTTAATCGAAGCTTTCAACCATACTATAAATTTCTAAAGACAAAACGAGTTACGTTACCCATTTATACTTAGTTGAACTTTCATAAACAATATTTTCACAGAACGTATATCCATTCCAGACCGGTATTTAGTTAACGAAAATAAACACGAATTTTATTTACAAACTGTAGTCAGAATTGTTAGCAACAAAACCGTTAGTAAAAACAAATGATTTCGTAACATACATTTTAAACGGTACGAAATATAAATCGCGTTTTGGATTATATATTTTCCACTTAAGACATTTATTAGAAGCGTTGTATATATTGTCCGAAGAGGTCATTTGACATTACACGGCGACTAAAAGGTTAAACTCCGCTTTCGGTTATAACACTAATGCAATTTAAACGTTATCTACGCGTTGGTCCCTGCATTCGTCAGCCCGTTTTATGTTTTATAGCATGATAAGGGTAACTTTTTCTAATTATAATCTTTAAGTAAGGTACAAAACGTTATTCGGGAAAGTTATTATCGCTCTATTAAAGTCGATTATATAGTCCTCCATTAGGTACGTTTTGGGATTTGCTTTTAGGTCTGCCTTTAAAAGCTTTCGCTCTTTAAATATGGAAAACGACGCCTTATATAGCGTTAACGTGTTATTCTTTAATAATCCCATTGACGTAAAGCTTTTAAAACGGGCTGTTAAAACTAATATGTATAGATTAAAGGTCGAGTTAGCTGTTTCGAACCGCTCCTTTTAATTATTTTAATACGTGATGTATTAGTATATATTAGCCTTAGTTAAGTTATAAAGCGGTTTTATAATACGTCAATTCGTTTTAGGTAAAAATAATTTCATATGTTCAGTAGGTAGACTAGCCTAAATACACCATTGAAGCGATTCCTCAAATTATATATGAGTTTGCATATTATTACGAAACTTAATATACAAATTGTGAGGGATGTTAATGAAGGCGGTGAACGTAGGAATTATACAGTGGTGTACCTATTATAAGGTGTGAGATTAGGTTATAATATGCTTTTTACCGTAATCATTATACCCTTTTAAAAAAAGGCGATTTTTTTCGTATAGTTTCTCGGTTTTTTCCTTAATTTCGTATTTGAGACGTGTAGGAAAAATCTTATAGTCGCTTTGTGTCGTTAATTTAAACTTTTCCAAGCAGAAAACGCTTTATTCCATTAATGTAAAGATTTTCGCGTGGGTGAAATATTCGAAAGGGATGTTTGAAGTAGTAATAGTACCTTTGCGGTGGAGTTTTAAACTAAACTTACGGTTTGCTATCTCCTTTTAAGTAATGAAAAAGTTTGCGACACAAGTATTGAAGCGTTTTTGATTTTTCGAACTAAGTAAGCGGCTTCGGCGACAAGGTGATGGAAATGTTAGTGTAGGCGAGCCGCTTTCGTATAGTAGTAACGGTTCGAAAATACGATTCGGGGGGTGTATTAAATCTAGGGGCGGCTTGTATTCGTTATCGTAAAAGTAGTTTCGACAATGCTATTAGTTGGATTGGAGTTCCGGGCCTCTTTTTTCCATCTTTTCCATTTAATACTCTCGTACTATTATTTAGGAAAAAGAACTTATATTGTTTGGTAAATCAATTAACATATAATAACATTCGAATCTGTTAATCTTTTCAAAGCCAGTGTATTTGTCCTTAGTTTTTCCAACTATGATATTAGACTGTAATAGTAAGTTTAAAACGCCGGTTTTGAGTGAGCCGTTCCTTACAGCTAACGCATTGAAAACATCGTTTTTGGTTCGTAAAAAACGTAACGATATTATCGTTTTAGCTATAGCATTCGCGTTTTATACCGTTTTTAGCGATAGACAAGCGTTAATCAATTCTTACTTAAACGAATAAAACTAGATAAAATAAGATTTAACTAAATATTTATAGTTGAGTTCGCATTGGATATCCTTTGCAAAGAACAACCGAGAAAACAATGCAAAAGAAGTAAATTAATGTCTCTGTGTAAATGATTTCCGTGATAAAGTTGCATTTGTGAATATTGTGAATATTTTTTGCTGAATACAAAAATTTCATAAATCATTCAAAAACGAAAATATAATACTTATTGATCTATAAATATATTGGTATATTTTTGGAAATTACGGCATATGCGGATTAGAATCACTTCGGTCGAAGTAACATGTGGTATTATATGGATCAAGTTCTGAATATATAGTCCAAATTCCCCCAACCATTCAATTTCATACCCCATAAATAGTATGATTCAAAGCTTAGCGTTTACTTTATTCTAAATTGAATATAATACAATTAATTGTGAACTGACACAATTGATTCTTATTCCACTAGTAACGCCTTTTTTTCGTGGAAATAAAAATACGTCTTACAATAGAAACATAGATTAATAATAGAAATTTACCTCACCTTCTTATACTATTTATATAATATTCGCACTACCTATCATTTCTGGTTCCAAAAATTAATCCTTTAACAAATAGTATTTCAATTAGAATCAATACACATCAGGCTAGCAATTTTCAAGTTTTAAAAAAATTCTTGGTTTATAATCTTTTTCAACGTGACATAACATACCAAACGATCTATGGAATTGACTTTCAAGTCGGATAATTAGTTCATCATTATTCATTAATTAATTACTCTAAAATCAATAGGCAGTGCAAACTACAAAGTATCGAGATACCTGTGACGAAATATACCCGTAGATTCCGGTGGGAGGGATCGTAAAGAGACGCTGAATGGGCCGGTATGAGCTGCCTCAGCCCCTCAATATCCTTTTAATCAAGACTTTAAAGTGGCTTTCAATTTAGAGATCCGAAAGTATTAAATTGTAGCTTTAATTGAGCCGTAAAAAGTGGCTGTTTTAATATTTACCTGCCGCTTGTTTACGCCAGATATATAATTGTATAAGCATTTCAAAATAGGGAGGGCTCCTTAAAGCAAAAATCATAAGGTGAAAGTCCGTATAAGTAGCGTAAGTAACATGCGTATATAGTGGCGCATAGGCATCACGGGTATGTTACAGTGATAAAAGAACCCCTGAATATGCGCGGTGGACCAAACGTCGTGTCCTTAAATAAAGGGGACCCCTTATTGATATAGCTACTGGCTTGAAACCTTTTTTAAAATGATAATAACGTACACAAGAGTAATAAGTATTATTACGTAATTTCGTTGACCTTATATCATTTGACTAGAATTTTCATGATAATATAAGTAATGGTTTTATTATGAAAAAAACGTATAGTTCGCGTACGTACCCGGTACGTACGAGCCCGTATACGGAAATCATTTGGTTTTAAACGCGTTAAGCGCGCCTCAGGCGTCTCCTCTACCTTTCGACCCCATTTTACTCCTTCTTCTCGTTGATCCCCCCATCGCGAGGCCTACTCTTACACTATTATTAGTAGTAAAGCTTAGTTTTATACAAGTTACCTACTATTTCCATTCATGAGAGTTAGCGATAGTATTTGAATTGGTAAGAAGAAGGGCATAAAATGCGTTCTTTATGCGCGTACAAATTTCAAAATTCCTGTTAATGGATAAAGTAATTTAGTGTTAACAAAAATTGATAGTCACAAAAAGTTAAATAGGGTATATCCTTATCGTTATTAAAGTCGTTTAGCTATTATCTACTTACCGTGCCGCCGTCGTAGCGACAACGTCGTCTGAGCATTTAACTATCTTACGATAGCCCTTTCTCACCATCGTAGTAGCGTCGAAGGGCGACGCGGCTTAGGTTGTAGCTGCGACATTATTAACGTAGTGGGGAGCCGTTACCGAAAAGGTTAGGGCCAGAGTAAACGGGAATAGTGATAACGTTAGTAATTATAGGGAGATGGGCTTTATCTTTAACTAGTTTGTGTCCCCTACCCCTATCTCCACTTTTATCACCCCCCGCATCGCCGCATTCATCGCCGTTTCGAATCCTGTAGTAAAAATCGCTACCCCTTTTCGGAAAGAACAATTTTATTAGACGGCGGGCCCTTAAGGTTTTAATAATGGCCGTAATGAAATTAGTGGAGGGATAAGTCTTTTGGTTTGTTATTAGTGGTGTAATAGATGCGGTGGGTATGTATATTAAGGTTAATGTGAGTTATATGTAAAATTCCGGGAGTTTAAAACGCTGTTTCTACTGTCCAGTGAATACGAAGGCTTATTTGGTCATAATTTATAAAATACTTCGTAATACGGATATAAACCCGTATATTCTTATGATTCAAAAAATAAATTGTATGTAAATATATCGTTTCCATCCAGTAACGAATTTCTGAAAGAGTCGCAGCAAAAGTTTTTAAACTTTTACAAAGATCGGTTAATATATTAAGTAGGCGAATTTTTATTTTCCATCGTATCCAAATCAATAGTCGTCCGCCTCAAAGAGTCGGAAGCCTTGAAAATATATGATAAAATCCTCGTTCTCATACTTTGTCGTTTAAACCAGATATAAAAATGGTCGAGATAACGAGAACAAGAAGGGTAAAGTACATAAATTTGAAAATTGGACGAATTTAGGTCTTCATTTAGTTAAAGATGTAAAGCTCTAATAATTTTAACAGGAGGAAACTTTAACCTATTTTTATACGTACTAGTTTTCTCTTATAATATTTAGCTTGGATTGAAGTATTTAACTCATGTTACTGGTATATAACTAGTCTTTATCGTGAAGTCGGGTGAAAAGATTGACGCCAATATTCGTGAACTTGTTCGCAACTTCATTCCCATCAATAACTATATACCCCGAGTTTTTTTCAACCTTAATAAGATCCGAATAAAACTTGATAACAACGAGAAAACCTTAAAAGTCTTATTAGGAGACAGTGGTGGAATTTCTTCTTGAGCCTTAAATTATGAAAATTCTGTTAACGTAAACTTTTATGTCGCGCAATATAATTTTAGTAGTCGCTTTTGAATCAAGGCGCGTGTTGATAGCCGTTGAATAAAAAATGTCTGGGGTAAAATGTAAGCTACCGGACTCTTTTATGATTATACGTTTATGACGGAGAACCATAGATCTGTATTCAATGTAACGTCGCATATTTAAAGGATATTCGAATCCGTTAATGAATATTATAACATATTAATTATTTTAATACAGTTTTTAATAATTAAGGTAATAGTTTTCTTATTGCTCCTCTTATAAGGGAATCTCCAAATTGAAAAGATAATGCAAAGATTACTAGTATATAACGCGAGAAATTAGGAAATTCTCTATTAATTTTAAACAAACGAAGTGAAAATTTAGCCGATAAATACCGGGAACGTAGTTGAACAAGGTTTCTGAAATCGTTAAGAGGGTTTTAAATTATTAACCTCCCAAGTTTTTTAAAACTCTGGAGTTTGGTTACAGTACAGTAAATTATATGTTTATCATTCAACGTAATCATAGGAGTTTAAAACCTGGTTTCTGGTAACACAGAGGTAAAATATTTTTCAATATTTTACATAAAGGGGTGCCCAACGTTAAGGGTTTTTCAACGGTAAACGAAACAAATACTTTATTATTTAAAAGCGGCTTTGTTCGAGGCTAGGCCAACATTCATAAAGGTGGTGACTTTAGGCTAAGTTTTATTTAATAAGGCGATAACATTTGCAATCACGACTAACGAAACCATAATTCATTCCTTGAGGCCCTTTTACCTATATCCGAAATACCAACTTTCGGCGTAATAGGTGAGTGTAAGAACGACCGCCGTGGCGGCAGCTATGCGAAAGAGATGTAACGAAGGCACTTGCATTATACGCAAAAATCACTCATAAGTCAGGCAACCTTCAACGCCTATATCATACGATTTCCGATGTATATCCTCCTTAATAAGGCTCGGTAGAATGAAAATCTTGATTATCGTATAGATGAAAATATAATATTTCAAAACAAGTTTGTAACCATATAAACCAGTTTTTTAGCAGTAAGGATAAAGGGTTTTTCTTCTTTTGTGAGGTCGATAAAATCTTAAAGTCTAACAATATATAAAAGTTTGACTTTTTTTAGAGCGAAAACAAGCTTATTATCAACCGCTGACAAATTCACCTCCAATAAGTCAGCCTTAAATACCGTAATATTTAACTTTATTAAATTCGACTTTTGCAATAACAAGACATCGTCAACAGGAAAAAAAATTAACAAAAGTAAATTTTAAAGAAATTCGATAGATAAATTCCATTAAAAACCGAAGAAAGAGGAGAGCTTTATGAAGTTTTGTAATTAAAATCGGTGAACCAGTCATAGGCTAGTGTCTAAACTAGTGGTTACTAAGGATCTAGCCTTGGCGGTTGCCATACTCCATCGATGCTTTGGTGTCATTTAGGGGTATACTCTTACACTTGTTACGTAATTGGACTACCCATTTTCCGTAACTAGTAATAGTTTTGAAACAACGGTTTCTCTCTCCTTCTCTTTATCGATGATTATAACCAGTATTATACCGCCTTAAACTATAATATTTACTTAGTTATTTTATATATAATCCTAGATTCTTTCAATGATAGTATTTTAACAATTTGTCAACAGCTATGACCTAGGGTTATATTTTCGACCTTTTTAACCTGGATCTTAAAGTCCTGAATTATTTCCTCGACGCGTGAATTAAAGACCTGCTGAACAGAGTTTTTATAACGTAATACCACTATTAAACTACCCAACAAAAAAGATTTGCCGAAACTTTACATACAAAACTCGTTAAACGTGATTAAACCGCTTACGAATACGCTCCACGAATAAATTAAGGCAACACTAACACAAAAACCACGCTAATAAACATGGTCTAATAATTGAATGTTGTTGCCGATACACTCCGCTTTTTTGAATAACACCTCCCTAAAAATATACCGTTTCCATGCTACCCATAAACGATGAAACTCTCGCGTCGCTCCCTACTTGGAACCTTGTTGACGATAACGACAACCCAAACTCCTTCGATTCCAATTTATATATTAACAACTTATCTCATAATGTCAACTGTTAACCAATGAAACGTAAACTTTTCCACGAATCGATGAAGTTTTTTAATGTTAAACGACGATAGTTCATAAAAAACTTCACGATATTACGTAAATTACGTGAAAACCAGAAATTTATCGATATAGAAAAGATTTTTTTTTTTTCCATTTTTCTGTAATAATTGAAAAGCTTCACGAAAATCGTTTTAAAACCCTAATATCCTTGCGGCAACAACAACAACAATAACGACACTAACGTATTTATTATGATACTTTACGTACACTATTACAACTCAAATGAGATGAAAGTTGTCATAGATCAATTTTCAAATTTAAAATAAAAGGCTCGTAAACTGTTTTTCGTTTAAAAAATTTGAAAAAGCCTTATTAAGAAGCGATAACGATATGGAGTGGAAATATCCTGTTAAGCTTGTTTTTTTTTTTTTCTTGTTTTTTTTGTTTTAAAACAGGCTATTGATATTTTACATATTAACACTTTACTCCACTTCGATATACCCGCAAACTATAGCAAAAAAGTTGCACATACCGAACTGATTAATAGACGACTTTATAACCTTCATACGCGGTACGGTAATACTAATTATATTGATAGCATTGATACTAGTGAAATTGTTCGTAAGGGGAATAACAACGGAAAAACGCCAGTTTTTGATAATTAGGAAAATATTATCGTAACCGACGTAAATACTTTTCGAACCGATGTCAAACAGCGCGTTACTTGGGTTGACCATTCAGAACTTTCCCGTTACCAAAATCTTAATTTATACCTAAAATACAATGCAGATAATTATTGTATTCGTACCTACCTACTCAATCTCGCGCAACACTTGAGAAATTTCAATATTAAGATGAGCATCATTGTTTACCTGACCTTAACCAATAACCTGATTAATTGTGGAAAAGAAAAATCATGAATTTAATATATTATTACGTAAAAACGTTGAAGCAATTTCAATCGAACCGTATAATTTACCCTTAACTTCTAAATTACTTATCGTTGAACATGAAATTACTTGATAATTTCGTTTTATTTATCATCTTTTCAGTAAACATAAGTTGTAAATGTTATAAATTTCCGAATGATTAGTTTACCCTTCAGTGGAATTTACTGCGTATTTTGATTCCACTATAGTAATTTAACGAAACTAACAGTTATATATTTAAAACAGGTTATGACTTCTTTAAAAACCGATAATCTCAATTTTAACCTTTGTTGGTAGGCCTTTATCGTTACAACGTAGTCGATTTGAATCACTGTGGTTGAAGTAACTGGTGTTGCGTAGATATTATTGATTGATTTGTAAGTTCCAAGTTTGGAAAACTGATAGCTGGTCTACACACTAATTTTTATTGCTAAACGCTTTGGCCTGTGCCACGCTTTGAAGTAAGCACCTACTATACTATACTTTCAGTACAGTATATTCAAATCCCTCAAACTACAGTCAATTTGTAATACGGATAATTGACTTAAATGTACTGCAAATAACTGCTATCTCAACATTAACGGATTTTTATTTTGTGTCTGCACGCCAGAGTGGCTTGCCATTAATTGGTGGTAACCTTGGAAATCCCCCCTTAATTTTTAAGCCAACAATAAGCCCGACCACTGTTTATTCCGCTTAATCTATACTGAAAAAAACCTTAAATAAGGCCCCTTATAGCCTTTTTTCTTTACCCTTCCAAGGCCTTCGTTTCTCAAATCCCGTGCAAAGATCTTTCGCTATAAATTTGCGTGAAATTAAGTACGTTACCAATTACGTACATTTTTCCAGTATTGGAAACTACTATTGTCGTTTCCTTCATTACTACCCTAGCAGTCTTTTATTTTTCCAGGGCAACCCTATTATTTTACGTTACATGCCGGGTGGTTTACTTATCCTTCGATTTATTTAATTAACGTATTACTTTCCACAAACCTTTTTAGGGCGCCGTTAGGTATGAACTTGGTTATAATATCTGTAATGGTATTTTTGCCGTTATTTTACCGGAACTTATGTAGTTCCTGGGCTTCGTATGCCTTCCTTAATGTTATTACGTTTATCATTAGGTATTTCTTACTAGTTATATCTAACTCTAACAGGCATTGGTAAAGGCTTCGGGAGTTCATATATACCATTATAGGTATCGATAGAAATTCCAGCTGTTTAGCGACAATCCTTAATATACCGTCCATAACCATACCAATATTAAATCCTACAATTATACTATAGACTTCCAAAGCTAATACACTCTGTATTACGCGTTAGTACTTGAAAGATATCCAGTATATAAGGTTTTACGTAATTATGAATTACTTTTTAAACTTAGTTTAGTTAACAAATATTATTAGAAAGTTGATTTATAATGTAAGTTTAGTATTATTAGTAAATAAATCATTTGGAAAGATTATTAACTTCGTTTTCGTTAAATTTACGAAACCTATATTAATTTCCTTCTTCACGTAATCTATTCACTATTCAATCCGTTTATTTAACTTGTTATAATTTTCGGTTTCTAGATTTTGAATTTGTAACGCGATAATAAAGTTATATAACATTTAATTTAATATAACGTGGTAATATAGACCGTATGGGCTCATTACTTCAATTATCTATATATCTATACCTCGTCGGCCTTATAGAAAATATTTAAGCTAGTAACCTACCCCTTTAAATGTAAGCTAATACAAGTGCCGCTTTTAACTTTAATATTGTAAATACGGAGTGACAACTCGTCCAAGTTAAATTATATGCTGATAGTCAACGTTTTAATCGATTCACACGTTTAGAAGTCTAACTCTGTGATCCTACGTCATTTCTCCGTTATAAATATAGTGTCGCCGAAGAAAAGGGTATAATTAATTGATATATTTACGATATCAAAGTTTTTACCCTTTGTAATTAAGAGGAGAAGGTCAAATATTGAAATCTTTATACCGAGCATATTTTCAAAGTGCGTTTGATACCTTATAAACTAACAAACGTCCGCTTTAACTAATCCATATAAGGGATTAATATAACGTATTATCGAGCCTGTCAGAAACTTGTCCCTTAGTTTTTTTTGACAATTTTAATAGTATAATCCGCTGAAGATCGGTGGCAGATTACGTGTACGCTAATGTAATGTCCAGGTCATTAATTGTAAAACGTCATTTTACGTTTATAATTAAATTGGTAATAATAGCGACAATTAAACGTTAATTGATATTTTGGATTATAAAAGATTTAGTAAGGATTTAGTTTTTACCTTTATTACTATATCTTGAAAATATTAACCGTAATATTTCGTACGCCCGGTTCGTAGTTTTCCCTTCAACCTTACAAACTATCTTTAACTTAAAGATAATAACGTTTTAACTTGTAAATTACGTTAACGGTATGAATTGTATAAACCCACATAGTAGGAAGCCGTTAATTTCCATTTAATCATTTTCTCAATAGGCTTACATAAGAAATCAATAATGCCTTCGATATGTAACCAAAGTGTAAGTTCTTTGTAAGACTTCTTCTTTTATAACATTTACGCCATTATATATACCTTATTGGGCTTATAATCCCCATTGTCTCATTCTTTCATATATATCCTCCTTTTAGGTAGTCGTTTACGCCAAAGACGTTTTATTAACTTTTTAATTACCAACTAGAAAAGGTTATATTAAATAATTCGTTAGACTCGATAGTTATCGACGTTAAGATCTTTATTAAACTTAAGAAGCCTAAGTGGTCGTTTTTACGGCTTAACCTATATAACTCGAAAGGTTACAGGGCCATTATGAATTTTAACCACCACATTTAAGTTAGTAATACTTAAGATTTTGTACGGCCTATCTTATTTACTTAGCTTACATTATATAAGGACTTTATTTTAAAGGGGGAGGTAAAATACGCTTATTATTAAAGGTTTATTCTTGGTGATAAGGGTATCGATAACCTGGCGACGTATCGATTCCTTTTCTAGTTCCTTTAGGGTTTTATTATATATTATAATATGATTTTAAATGTTTAATGAGGGTTACGACTTAGTTTTTATACATGGGTAAATTTCAAATACCAGTTAAGTTAATATAGGTCCGTTAAGGCTAATAATATTGTTGAAAAAACTTACCGCTATTTAAAACCATGCCTTTTAAGTTATAAAACTTCCGATTTTTAATAAAAGGATAACATAAGCCCTTTATAAAAGTTAGTATACCTTTTAAACCTTACTAATGCCCTAATAAACTTTAATAAGCACCTATTTATATCAAACTCTTATCAACTTTATATTAGTTTGAAGCTTTATCGTAGGAAAGTTCGTGTTAATATCGTAAATAAGTACGTTTAATAAACGAAGGTACGTGTCAATTTACAAATTGCGTAATACCTCTTGTATTTCCTTCGCCGTAATAGTTTTAAGGAACTTAACGCCATAAAAAGCCGTGTTAAAGTTGAAAACGTATAATACTAGCTTATCATTTGGGTAAAATACGTTTACAAAAACTTTCAAGTTAAAATTATAGTCCCTTTTTAACGTAAATTTAAATCTTAAAATGGTTTAGGAATATATTTGGTAATAGTGGTAAAAGCGTTTATTCACTTTTTATACCAGTATATTTATATCCTGGTAATAGATTGACCTTAAACCCTTGTAAAACCTATTGGTTTACCGGGGGTGAAACTTACAATATAATTAACAAAGTTTTACTTTTATTAAATTTAACATTATTTCCTTTGGTCTTTAAAGATAAAACCAAAGGTACCTTTAATTCAGGCTAAATAAAAAACATTTATTAGCTTGAATATGTATTAGCTTATTAGTCTAAGCGTTAACGTTAACGTTCAAGTTTTTTAAGTGTTTTAGGCAAAGAAAAAAGAATGTAAAGGATTTTAGAATGTAAAAACAGTAGGGTTAATAATAGTATTTACCGTTGTCAATCCCAATAAAAATAAGTTTTTCTTAAAGTTCAAGTTAACTTTAGCTTTACTAGTATTCGTTTGGTTAAGTTCTGTAATTGTAACAGTATTCCCCCTTAACGAGATATATTATGAATATCCTTTTGTTAAATATCGTGTTATGCTTATATCCGGTATAATTTCTTAAAATAATTATTTCGCGTATCGGTTTCAAATAGTAAAGAAGTGTATAGGGTCAAAGTCTTTATTGTTATAATGGTGGTAAAGGTTTTTACTTATAAAGTAGTATAAAAAGGTATATTCGGCTAATTATTACGTGGCTTCCTGGTTAATACCGGTATGAATATCTTCGTATAGCCGATAGCCCTTCAATGATTTTCTTTTTTTTTGTTTTAACTTTTTTCAAATGAAATAATTTACTCTACACGATTTTAATTAAAAGTGAAGGGGAATAAAATATAATATAGTATTTGTTTTACATTACGTTTAGCAATAGTATAACGTACTGATTGATACCCTTATTAACTTTATATCTAATATTTTTCATCATTTAATATAAATTTACTTATTCTATTTCAAGAACTTAAGAATGTAGCATACCCTTTTTTATGGAAAAAAGTCTAGACCTTTCGTTAGCTGTACTAGCCGGGTCGTCTGTACCGTCAATGAATGTAATACGAAATAAAAGGATCTTTTTCGTTATTAAATTTCGGAACTTAAAAGTATATACTAATCGAGCCGGAAACTCGAGTAGTTACGGTCGCTACTAAAAAACGTATTTGGTTAAAACACCTTTTATAAGTAGTATGGGGGTATTATAAGGCGTATTAGAACTTTTTATAACTCGTAACTACTTACTGGACCTATTAGCGTAAGGTGCCTTCGCTGGTTTTTACGTTTTTTATGACT
Source organism: Anisogramma anomala (assembly GCA_038502455.1). Lineage (NCBI taxonomy): Eukaryota > Fungi > Ascomycota > Sordariomycetes > Diaporthales > Gnomoniaceae > Anisogramma > Anisogramma anomala. The sequence goes on along the minus strand of JASMMZ010000001.1, from coordinate 26,358,188 downwards.
TATTAAAGAAATAAGAACTTGTTAAATATCTAATTTAAAATCTTCATTTTACTTTTTAATTTGGTACTTCAATTTAAAATATAAAATCACTTCATAATATTTTAGTTAATACAATATTCGGTAAAGTTAATATTGTATTTAAAATATCCTTTTATACCAACGTAAATTTCGCGGAAAAAGCAGTAATTCGTTAGATATCAAAGATAATAATCCTCGGCTTAACCTGTAAGAATACTAGGAAACAACGAGTAAACACCTGGTAACTTAACCTTTGTTTAGCGATGAATATTAAAGAATAAACGTAATTTAACGTCGAAGAGGTTGTACGTTTAACCTTTATACTTTTTTTCTTCTTTCCAAATTTTAACGAATGTGGTAATTGCTATATAATTCGTATTTATTATTCAAACGCGTCGTAGGGGAAGGGGAATGTATTGGTCATAAAGGTCTTTTACCTTTTTTATCTGATAAAAATATCAAGGTTATCATTAATGGCAATAGGCGAAATAACTACCTTTCGCAAAATTTAAAGAAAGAATGTTAGTAGTTATACCTATAGTAAGATTAAGTATAAAGCCGGTTTTCCCTTAATTTGGTTATTAAAACAGAACGTGTTAATAATTTTGGGAAAACTAAGTTTAAGAGTGTTTACCCCGGGGTATTTAACGATAATTCTTCTAATATTGAAGTATTTAACGAGATTTCTATTTAATTAATTAATGTAAAACACCTATATTAATACTTTTTACTGTGTTGGCAGCTTTTAATGAATATATTCGTCCTCTGTTGAAGATGTACTCCGAGTTATTACGTAGGCTTATTAAATTACTAAATGAATTAACTTACTTTTCATCTTTGATATAGACAATGGATTAGTTTTGTTAAAAGTAAAGGAAATATTTTTTTGATTTACGTATAAGGGTTGTAAGATGTCTTAACGCCTCTTCCTTTAAGTCGAAAGTCTTAAAGGTATTCCGTAAATTAATCTAGGTTAAATAAAGTTTTTATATGCTTCGTAAAAATAATTTTTAATATGTTAGATCCTCGGCGTTTTAGGTTTTACCACAATTTAAATTCAAAGGGTTTTAAATCCATTTTTATATATTTATAATTTAGTTTTCGAAACTCTTCGAGTACTTGTAAAAAGTACCATTAGGCGGCTTATTTTTTTGCCACCGTCTTTCTTAATAATATTATAACCGACGAAGTTGGTAAAATGTTATTCCATTAATTTCTGATCAATATTTATTTCCTATAAGGTTTCGTCGTAAAACTTAGTAAAAATTAAACCCGAGGGCGTTAACGTTGTTTATAAATGCCTCAATTAAAGTTATTTCAACAGTTTTGCTTATAAAGAAAGTGAATGACGTATAGAGCGAAAAACTGAGTAATCTTTAAACTTAGGGACTTAATGTTTGGCGTGGGTTACGTGGAAACTTAGCAACTTAATAGCTTGGCGTAAAGTCACGCGACGTAACTTTCTTAGCGTGACTTAGTGTTTTTTCTCTAAGTAGAGAACTTAAATATCCTAATAATGTAAGAAAAGGGAAAAAAAAGTAGAGTAAGAGCAGAGGTTTGGCATAAAAGATAAGGGCAAAGATCGTAATTGTTGGTAAAGGGCGAAGGTTATTTATTATATGGCGTAGGGATTTAGTTGTTTTTCATGGTAATAACACCCGTGATAGTACTAAATAAACCGTTTGCTAACTTTCCGTACTTTAAGACTTTTAATAGTTAATTTTACCGTTTTTAAAAAGGATTAATAAATATTTTTTGGTGTTTTAATAGCGATACCGTAGTTACTTCTAAGTTGCCGTAAAAACCGTCATAACCTAAAAGTCTATTTTAGTTACTTCCGTAAAAACCGACACAACAGTAAAAACACTTTACAAAACTCTTTCCTTTACTCTAACCGCCGTTATTAACGTAGAGCATAACCGGAAAGTAGCCTTTTCTTCTACTTAGCCAATTTTTGCTTAACCTAATAGGCACTGATCAGTGTTAGTAGATCTTTATCGTTGCAACGTAGTTGATTCGAATCACTGTAGTCGAAGCAACTGGTGTTGCGTTGATATTGTTAATTGGTGTGTAGGTTCCAAGTTTGCAGACCGCTAGCCGATCTGCACACTAGTTTTTATGGTGAAACGCTTTGGCCTGTGCCCCACTTTGAAGTGGGTACCTAATGCACTACACTTGAAATGCAGTGTATTCAAATTCCACAAACTGCAATCAATTTATAGTACATACATTCAACTTAACTGCAAGTAAATTTGACTTAACTGTACTGCATGAGACTAATATTCCAACAACCTCTATAAATACCAATTTAAAATTCAGATTTTTATGATTTCTTTTTCATAATTCAATTTTATTTTAAGTGTATCTTAAATAAAATACGAATAGGTAACTTACGCCATTTTAAAGTGTATATTATTCCTGTAACGAGAGGATGATCACAGCGTATAAAAACGTGGTTTTACTCCAGTATGAAAGGAATTTATAGGTGATGGTACCGTTCCATTTTTTTTATATTCTGCTATATTCGAATTGACTAAATTATCATCGCGTAATTTTTTACCGTTTCATTCGAATATATAAACAAATAATTAGCTATAAGATTACTTGTCCTCGGTAACGATAAGTCCTTCGATACCTTTAAAGAATACCGCTATCTTTGTTCGATGAACCTCTGAATAACAAATCATCACCCTCTCACTGCAAAAACAATTACTTAATTGTTATTTCAATATAATAATCGGAATAAATCTTTGGCAGTCCCTTGAGGACTGTTGTACAACATATTACTGGTGGAGATTTTGGACATACGTAAAACGTTAAGCTAGTGATTAAATTAAATTATATTCGCGCGAACAACTCCTTCAAAATTGTCCTTGTATTTTTCCTTGTGAAACCCAAAAACAGTTTAAGTTTTTATTTCGATCATTGTAAATGTAATATAATCACGAAGACTGACCTTTATTTTCTGCACTTAATGAAGGAACCGCTTACGAATATTTTACAAATTTAGTGGTTTATTAAATATAACGTCACAATCACCTTTGGCAAATGACTCATTATGAAAAGATACGAGCAAAAGAATACATTCCGAATACGTTTTGGGTTTTTAAAATTACCAATTACACTTTTTGTTCTTTTTAATACATAGGCTCAAATTTGACGATATATTAATGATTAGTTACACGAAATCATCTACATTCCTTCTGATTTTCCTTGATCATATTTTCATACATTGGAATAGAATTCTTGTCGACTATTTGGTTAATGTGGAATAGATTTTAAACGCTTCCAATGTCGATGATTTGAATGTCAACATATTTAAATATGAATTTGGCGTTTAAACAAATACGTATTTGGTAATCGTGATCGAAACGAAAATCGAAAATGTTTAAATCTGGAAAGGTTTCGTATTATCCAGAGATAAATAGCTTTTACGATTATGCTAAAGGTATAAGGTTTTTTCGGCTTGCAAACCTTTATAGGAAATTGATTGGAGATTAATATATAATCTCCGGCTTTTTAATTTATTCAATTAAAATGGACGGCGTCTTTCTTTGGAAGCCTTAATAGAAGGCTTTTTTCAATGGTTTAAAAAAAAATTCAAACTAGTTTTCTCTTAGTAGAGCTGCAACCGGAAAACTTTGTAGATGTCAATTATTCCGGTTGAACGCAAGGACACTACTTAATTCGACGAGCCTATAATAATCCATTACGCAAAATAAAGTATTAATTTGATAGTTTATTTATTGACAAATATAATTACGACATTTGAAATAAAAACTGATTAGGAATTATAAGTTGTTCAAACATGTAAAACGTGGAGTTTCAAAGTACAACCTATTAGTTTACTAATTTTTCGAATTATAAAAACTTGTAATAGTTCATGATTACCCGACGACTTTTTAAACTATGAATCCACTCATTGGAACGGCTTTTTAAGTTCTGTATTCAATTAATTTATAATAAAAATTCTTACTATATACGTTACCATACACTATTTCGACGAAACCATGATATTTCTAAAAGATTTTTCAACTCCCTTTTGTCACGCCGGACGTTATATCTTTTAAGTCCTCAATCGGGTTATAAATTTTTTTTCGCGTATATACGTCTCCTGACTAACTATTGTTAACGATTTGAAATCGGAGAGTTATAAATTTTTGGTTAATAGTCAACTTCAAAATATTTGAAACGTGATTATTACCCAAAATACTACTTATCCCCGTTTCATTGGCGAGATATATATAAGTAACCGGACTTTCTTTACCAATATTTTGATTAATAAAGATTCGATACCTGAGGTTTTTACTTGGGAATATTTAATTGACTGCAATGCTATTTTGTAGTTTTGTAACCGTATTTGGGTTTCTGCTTATAAGTCACTTAATACCGCCTTAATTTAAACTATATACGATATAATTTTTACCGGCTTCCTAGGTTATGACATCATCATCGTCATTTTATTCAAAACATATTTTTAGCACTGGTTACGTCATGCGGTCCGATGGTTTTGCCGAAACTACGATACTCATAAATGAACAATTCATTAATAATATTATCTAAAGGGATTTTGAAGCTTTGACTAATTCCCTATGGGCTTTGAAATAAGTTTTTGTTCGATTTTACAATAGATTTTCGTTGAGAAAAATGAGTGATTAATGTTATATCAAAGTTATTACTCTTCATTGAAGCAAAGTTATTAATTAAAAAGTAGTAAATACCATTATCGTCGAAATTTACGTGCAGAAGATTTTGAATTTCAATTGGACATTTTACGGATTTCGTTGCATTATTATTAGAGGTTAAAGCTTGAATTGAACCAGTGGAATTTGGAAGAGATTTTGCAACTTAATGGGGGTAAAGTAGTATTTAAGTAGCGTATTTTACCCCGAAACGAATCTTGTTATCGAGCGTGTTAATTAAGACGCCTTGACGTATAGAATTCTTTTTGTTATTTATACTAAACTTGATTGAAATTATTCATTAGCCGGCTAAGAACTGTTGTTAAATAATCAATGTATTTTTATTATTATCATTGTTTTTATTCCTTCTTTTATAATGTACAGATATTATGGCAACTTTATATAACTTGTTTAATGTTCATTCATTTTAGTTACCCAATTACGTACAAGGGCCAAAGCCTTCATTTAAAATATTCGTAACGCTACTAAATTTGTACAAATCATAAAGGCGGTTATATAATAGCGTATGAAAAGCTCTGGTCAATTAATAACGCTTTTCTTTGGAACGGTTCTGGATCAGCGATCACGTTTAGCTTTTTCTTAAAAACGATTAATCGGATTCATATTTTAAAAAAATTGAAATTTACTTAATAATACATACATTACTATTCGTATCGTAGATTTACACGTTGTCGAATTTAATATTATTGTTAGGAAATACCTCCGATTTCACGTCGATCAATTCATTTAAGCTGTTTCCAACCCGTTCTCGAACCAATTAATTCGCGATTATTAACTACCCTTTATATTTATTATTAGTAATAATTATGCAATCAAGCTAAAATTACACATTGAATATATTTTGTAAGCCCGATTTAAGCCTTAAGTGGTTTACTTTCATATTAATTATTCTCCAAAACGATAAATTTGAGTTTAATAGGTAGATTATATACACTCGATTTGGAAACCGAATTTAAGTTTTTCGAATACCATAATACTTAACCCTTCAAAATACATTTATAGCTCGACTAAGGATATCGAAGGGCGTTTACACCCAACCCGCTAACTGAATCAACTTAATTTCATCCTTCCATAATTATTGGGTGATTTAGGAGCCGCTATTATACAATTTTTTAGTAGTGTATAAGGTAACTCACGTGGGTTCATGGAAGTAATGGGTAGGTTAACCTATGTAGGTTGAATTGAAGCAATAGAGGGTTCAATCTACGCTGGTTGAAATGATTAGTAGAGGTAATAGGTAAATTAACCTACGTGGGTTAAATAATATTAGTATAGGGTTAACTCACATTGGGTAAAATAGCTTGTGGTAATAGTGGGCAAGTTAACCCACGTGTATTAAGTGGTAGCAGTGAACGGTTTAGCCCAGTATTGTTAAGATAGCTAAAGATTTTATATACGTAAACAAAACAGATATAAAAAAAAAAGGGGGGGGGGGAATTTAGTCTAATAATGTGTGTGCTAGAGCGAAAGCGTCTATGGAACTACTAGTTGAAAATGAGGTGATTATTGACTGTGTGAGAAGGGGGAGGAAGCTCGTGGTGATAGAGTTAAGCAGGGGTTAATGTCATAGGCTGGCGTTTAGGTTGGTGGTCACTAGGAATTTAGCCTTAGCGGTTGTCATATTTCAATGATGCTTTGAAGCCATTTTGGGGTGTGATTTTACACTTGTTGCGTGACCGGGCCAGTCATTTTGTGTAGTCCGTAGCATTTACTTAGCAGAGGTTTCTTCCACCTTCTCTTCATTGAGAACTATAGACAGTATCCGACCGCTTTAAGCGACATCGTTGGCTTAGTGCCTTTACAAAGCCCTATAACTTCCTTTTATTATCCAACTTTACTACTCCACCTATTAAAAGCTTTTACAAAATGTAAATAAATTGCGATAAGATTTCAAAAGTTTTTTTTTTTCAAATAAAACAGTTCTCACATAGGGCGTTGGAAACGTCTTATACGTTAAGTGAAAAGATGAATATAACATTGCCTTGAAAGAGACCGATTTCGATATCACAAGTAAGGAATGTAGCAAAGTCGGAAGCTGATTGTTTAGGTGTTCCTGATAAGGTTTTGGGTTATAAGCAACCAAGATATCCGCCGAGTAATCATTCGTTTCAACCCTTTGAAAATACCGGAATCAATGCGATAAGCTGTTACAAATGTGGTAGTAATAGGTTTCAGTTTCATAAATTCGGTATTATAAAAACTTCCCATTGATTTTATGCGAATGGAAAAACCTTGAATTGTAAATATTTATTGTAAAATACAAGAAGGGATTTTGAGATAACATCATAATATACCTTTAATAGGAGTACAGTTAAATCATTAGGTTCGGCCGATATATTACGAACTTTAATAATATTTCGACAAAACTCTTCGTCGGAAATATCGGACCCCTACGAAACAATACACATGAACTCTTCCCAAATATCCTAAATGTCGTTATCGATATCGTCGGCAATTAAAAATCTACTAAAAGTATCATTTCGAAGGATTAAGACTTATCAACCAATATTAAGAATTAAAAAGCCGTTTACGTTGAATGAAAGGGTTCAAAACGGAAACAGAAACTTGTGGAAGTTAATAATTCCATGTACATTCGCGAGTCCGAAGACCCAATATAATTTTGTTCCTTATAAACTAATATGTACTTGTTATTCCACAGTTAAAACGTTTTTAGGTTAAATAAACCCTTCGCCGTGAGGCCAGATCGCGTCCTCTTTTCTTATATAATTGCGAAGGCAATCTAATTGGAGGTTTTGCTATTTCGGAACGCCAACGTATGTTGTAGCGGGTTTTACGCCCGCGTAAAAGATATCGAAACATTGATAAGGGAAAGATCTTTCCTATTTATATAATTTTGGGGGGGTCTCAATACTAGAGGGGTGTGGTAAGAAAGTTATTATCACAATGATTAGGTCTTCAAACCTTAATATACTAATTTTCAGTACTTTAATACACTTAATTAGTAGTATATTAAACCTTTACAGTAGATGGATCGTGAGTAAAATCTTATAGTTAAATATTTTATCAAAATTGGATCCAATAACTGTGGTAAGTTCAATAATATTAGTAACGGTAAAGTTGAGAACATTACTTAATTAGT